>KN880541.1:0-79207 GCA_000934385.1 Cylindrobasidium torrendii FP15055 ss-10 | reverse complement strand
TCTTTCTTATTTTCTTTTCCAAATTTGTTAAGAATAAAGAGTACACGTCAGCAGATTTGATTTCGATATTTTCGTGTGATTTTGAGTCAAAATGTACAACATCTTGATAGTTCTTTGTTATAGTTATCACATGTTGATCAACTATCCTGAAAGAATATTGATTACTAAGTTTCTGTTTTATTTCGATATTTTTGGGGGCAACATGCTAAAAATGAACTACAATTTTCATCAGTATTATTAGTCAAAATATAGAAATTTCTACGTGGTGTGTAACGCATCCACTCGCGAACAAAGCCACTTCACAACGAATAGATCATCCACAAAAGCACAACAATTAGTCAAGGGCATCAGGGACAATAGCAAGGGTCCGGCAAATTCTCCTTCATGACCTCGGACGGCCATTTTGGTATTGTTGCTCAGCCACAAGCGTGCCACAGCTCAGGATATAGTGCTCAGCTAAGGTCTTCACCGGCGAAAACCACATCACACCGCACGAGATGAAAATGACCAACAATCGTGTGGCTTCAACCTATCTATGGTTCGTACAGTGTAGTATGTGGTTCGTAAAATCATGTCTTCACCCAAAAAGCGCCGATATCTTAGAGTCCACCACGGAGACGGAGAACTGCCGGCGATGTCAGATACCCAGATACCGGTGTGATGATGTGAAAAGCAAGACTTACCGAGGTGAAGAGTAGACTCCTTCTGAATGTTGTAGTCAGAGAGAGTCCGGCCATCCTCCAACTGCTTTCCAGCAAAAATGAGACGCTGCTGGTCAGGAGGAATGCCTTCCTTGTCCTGGATCTTCGCCTTGACATTGTCGATGGTATCCGACGATTCGACCTCCAGGGTGATGGTCTTTCCTGTGAGCGTCTTGACGAAGATTTGCATACCGCCCCGGAGACGAAGGACGAGGTGAAGCGTGGACTCTTTCTGAATGTTGTAGTCCGACAAAGTGCGACCGTCCTCAAGCTGCTTTCCAGCAAAGATCAGACGCTGTTGGTCTGGCGGGATACCCTCCTTGTCCTGAATCTTGGCCTTTACGTTGTCGATGGTGTCAGATGACTCGACCTCCAAGGTGATGGTCTTGCCAGTCAGAGTCTTGACGAAAATCTGCATACCGCCGCGGAGGCGAAGGACGAGGTGAAGCGTGGACTCTTTCTGGATGTTGTAGTCCGACAGGGTACGGCCATCTTCGAGCTGCTTTCCGGCGAAAATCAGGCGCTGCTGGTCAGGAGGAATACCCTCCTTGTCCTGGATCTTCGCCTTGACGTTGTCAATGGTGTCGGACGACTCGACCTCGAGGGTAATAGTCTTGCCTGTGAGGGTCTTCACAAAGATTTGCATACCACCGCGGAGGCGGAGAACTAAGGTCACGCGTCAGACGTAATCAGCCATAGGTGGTCATAATCACGTACCCAGATGCAGTGTCGACTCTTTCTGGATGTTGTAATCGGAGAGCGTACGACCATCCTCGAGCTGCTTTCCGGCGAAGATGAGACGCTGCTGGTCTGGAGGAATACCCTCCTTGTCTTGAATCTTGGCCTTGACATTGTCGATGGTATCCGATGACTCGACCTCGAGGGTGATAGTCTTGCCTGTAAGAGTCTTGACAAATATCTGCATTCCACCGCGAAGGCGGAGCACGAGGTGAAGGGTCGACTCTTTCTGAATGTTGTAGTCTGAGAGAGTGCGGCCATCCTCGAGCTGCTTGCCGGCGAAGATCAGGCGCTGCTGGTCCGGAGGGATACTAAGGCGATGTGAGCATCGATGCTTTCATATATGTCCAACAACTCACCCCTCCTTGTCCTGGATCTTGGCCTTGACGTTGTCAATGGTGTCTGAGGACTCAACCTCAAGGGTGATGGTCTTTCCGGTAAGGGTCTTAACAAAGATCTGCATGCTGGTGGAATGTCAGTAAAGCGATGTGCCGTGAAGGCGCAGAAACGTACATTATCAAAGAGAAATGGGGGTGGTGGTTGAAGCGAGAGTTGGTGACTTTGGATGACGCACGCTGCCGCTTATCAAGGCGCGAACGAATGATCGGTCCGAAGCGGCGGATCGAGCCTGGGTCGGGGCCTCGGACAGCGTTTCCAGAATGAGTGGGGACAAAGCTGTCTCTGTTTCTTTCCCTCTTTCCTCTCTCCATCACTACCACCATGAGCGTTGACTTAAGAAAGGTTCAGAACCTCAAGATCACCTTTTTGGTAGATAACTCTATTGAATGGTGCGCTCTTTCGAAATGACACCAGAAAGCATTTCGAACAAGCGCAGGTTTACTAAGCTCCCAGCGGGCTTCAGCTCAGAGCTCAAACAGCATCTTACTGGACACCATCATGCAATGGACCCAGTCACTAACACACCACTCATCGATCTCGACAACTATTGTTGTGGTATGCACAATACTTGCTGATTCCAGATTCATCCTCAATGATCATCGAGGTGCTCATGGGTTCGGCGCTCTCATCGTGAACACTAGTAATGAGAGTATTGTTATGCATTCACTAACTATGCAAAAAGGAAACTAGAGTAGACGAGGCCTCCTCACCCCAGTACACACTATTTGACACTGGCCCCGACCGTTTCTCCCTCGTCCGCAACCTCAAATCGGTGCAAATCAATACTGCTAAAATCTCGCGGGTCATCACCTCACATTGGCACAGCGACCACACTGGCGGTCTCCTCTCTTTCTTGGACTACCGTAACGAGCAGGGAGCAAAGACGGCGGTCGTAGTCGACTGCCACCCCGACCGCCCGTTTCAACGCGGCATAGCGCCTGGGCCCAACTACGACAAGGTCATCGGCGCATTGGCAAGAGATCCTGAGTTCGATGCTATGCAATCCCGCGGCGCTGTCGTCGACAAACACGCCGAAGCGCACGTTGTGGCAGGTGGGGGCGTATATGTAAGTGGAGAAATTCCACGCGTCACATCATACGAGCAAGGCATCCCTGGTGCACGGCGGTGGAATGAGCAGAAAGCTCTGTGGGAGGACGAGGAGGTCGGTGTTTGCGTTCCTCTGGGTCTGGTTTTCCTTCATCTTTCTTCACTAGCATATCATGGACGAGCGCTACGCCGCTATCGATGTGCTTGGTAAGGGCCTAGTGATTTTCAGCGCGTGAGTCGAAGTTATGTCTACTCACAGAACGGTAATAAGAACTGCTGACGGGCTGCAGTTGCTCCCATGCCGGAATCGTCAATGTGATCAAGCACGCAGTCGACACATTTTCTCGACCGATTTACATGGTATGCAGCTTGATTTCGTATGCTTCGTCAACCTCACAGCGGACGATAGATCGTTGGGGGGTTGCATCTCGCCACGCCCGACCTGATTGAGCGTATTGCACCCACAGTCAAGTTCCTTTCCGAGACGCTGCGTCCGTCCCCTACCTACATCTTGCCGATGCATTGTTCCGGATTTCCTGCAAAGATTGCCTTGGAAAGTGCTTTCGGCGAAGGTTGCATTCCAGCCGGCGTAGGTATGAGTGTCGACCTGCAAGGAAACGAAGAACATGAAGCTAGGTTGTTCCCCGCAAAGTATTGATTGAGAATGTGATACAAAAGTCCAAACTAAATAAACAATGAAAGTGTATGTCTGTACAGAAATGAGGAGCAGCTGGAGGATTCGAATGACGGAACGTACATGTTATCCCAAGTAATGGTATATGAGCCAGAAGCAGAAGAACGTGAAGACTGCGCCTGCGAGGAAGATGTATGTGTCCTGAGTACTCCTTCGTTCTATCCAGTTTATGACGTTCCTGCTAAGCCCAATCGTATTGGCTGCATCGAGAAGTCGGCGCTGAGTGCCTTTGAGCATGTTCCGTTGGTCTACGAGGTCATTGAGGACAGCCGTGCCCTGCGCGAGAAAGTCATCGAGCCTGCTCTCCGTTTCTTGAATGAACGAATGTTCGTGTAGCGCATGTTGCTCGCGATTCATGTTGAGGGCAGGGTTGCGGAAGGGGGATTCAGATATCAGTTCTTGCGGAAGCGTCGATGTTGAGGCAGGTGTGTTGATGAACCGCCTGCGCGTGTCAGACGGCGCACCCCCGTGTGCGATAAGTTCAGCGCGCGCGTCCTCATCGCGCTTCGCAGCCGCCTGAGTTTTCAGCTGCTCGAATTGTGTCCGCATTTCTGCATAATCGCTCCGCAGTTTTTGGATGCGCCTGTCGCGCTAGTCAACGATTGAAATCATTCCTCGGTAGTCCACGCACAGCTGAGCCTTCTCTTGCTTCGCCTTAATCATTTCCCGCTTTGCCATTGACGCGTAGTCGTCTATCGTCCTTTCCATGGCTGCCAAAGATGCTCCAATTTGCCCTATCCAACTGTTCGCCAAACGCAGCTGCGCCGATAGTCCTCCACGCACCCTGCAAGAATACTGAGCTGTCTCCATTCCGAAAATGCTCCAAGTCCGCTAAAATCGAGTTGGTTTGCCGCGTGCCCGACGTGTATAGAGAGTTCATGGTGGTTAGTGGGATCGACGTGTCCAACTGTTTTCGGACGCTTTACATCTTTGTGCTCATGCCATCGAACCCAAATTGCGATTGAAGCTTGAGCGAGATTCAGGTGAAATTTGAAGCTTGAAGCTTGAAGTTTTCCAGCTGTGTTCCGTCATCAAAGCTCGATACCAAAGATTCACACTGCGCTCGAAGTCCTTGGGAATTTTGATCACTCTATAAGTGACTCTTCGGTGACTTCTGACTTCTACTGGATGCGTGCTTCTGCAATGCAGAATGTTGCAGTGCGAACGGGAAATGAGAACGTTCTGAGTTCAAATCATCCGCGGTTATGCCAAAGATAATGTCCAAAGGCAACCAACTATTATCCGCCGGGCAAGACCAAGGCCTATGGTACACAATCAATGATGATTGGCGGCACTGGTCAACAAGCCTGTTTGCGATGGTGGCTCATGTTGGTCAACTGTACTTGTGACGATGCTGATATCAACTCCCCAGGTTTTGTGTGTCCCACTGTTGTGATAATACCTCTGTGTATCGTGTTTCGATTTCGAATTAACCTCCATTCAACCTCCATGCTTACATTCCGTGTGCACAAAAACACAAGGCTTGGCTCCCGATACTTCAAAGGAAAATGATCAACGACGCGGGGCCGTATTTGCATATTGGCCTGTGCTGGTCTCAACCGCGCATTTCATACCACATCTACTCCCCTCGTATGTCAAGGCGGTCCGAATGTGCTGCAAACTCTCTGTGCAATCAGGTTTAATTCAAATCGAACAATGCAACAATGCCGCCTTCCCGATCTGACCTCAAGTAACACGAGGCTCGCGTCTAAATCCGGCGGCAACTCCCGTTGTCGTCTGTGCTTCTAGAATGTGGCTCAAGTCCATTCCGAGCCTGAAGCAAATGGCGGCCTGTAGTACATAGCCCATACGCGTAAAATCGTCAAGCGTCCGTAGGATTACTCCGGTTCAAATCTAGCATATCATCTGGGGCAGACATCAAGATACCTCGCCTATGCTGCAATGTCACACGCGAAAAGAATCAAAGGATGCATCGTGCATTCGTCTGAATTTTACAGCGAAAGTATAATGCTCAATGCGGGAGTTGGAGGGCGAACGCGACTGCTTCGAACAGCTAAGAACGATGCCTCTAACGGCAGGACAAGTTGCGATTCACAATACAAGTTGTCGGAAAAGATAAGTAACGCTCATCTGTCGTAGATGCATGGTGCTCGTTTGGCCGCGGATATAGTACTTCTAGGAGAGGTAGGTTTGTGACGCGCCCTCACATCGTCATTCACGCCCGGGATTTCTCCATGTCGGGCAAGGTTGTGCCAGTAGACGTTGTCCCCAGGCGTAAGCTTCCGTGGAGGTGGTATGCTGCATTGCTCTGTAGGAAGACCGTATATATATGGCGACTCGACAAGTGGGGGTGGCAAGCCGTCCGAAGTGTCCCAGTCCGATTCAGAGTCACTGGACAGTCTCCGGTTGCGAGGAGACGAGAGGTGGGAATTTCCATCATAGTCCGAATACATGAAGTCCTCGGACGAGTCTGAAGCGGGGTCGAGTGGTGGGGGAGAAGATGGGTAATAGTGTGTTGTAAATTCGTCGCCGTAGGCAGGAGTTGATTCGCGATGAGGATTGAAGCGCGGTAGCTGATGTTCGGGATATGCAGTGGTTTCGCAATGAGGCAAGACGCCTGGTTCATCTTGCACATAGAGACGCTCGTGTCCGACAATCTCATTGGAGTGGAATACGAAGCGATGTCCATTGGTAGTCCGGCTCGACGCAGAGGCGGAGGATGTACACCGGGCGCACTGCCGGGCATCAGATTGAGGGGTAATATGTGGAACTGGATGGACGGACCGGAATGACAATCATGTATCCCACAGGAGATCCACAACCGTGGCAACAAAGTGTCTGGGTGAGGCACTCGCACGTCCTCGGCGGGCCTGCAGGCGGGGCATGACAAGTAGGAGGTCTTAAAGCGTCTGCATTGTAAGTGTATGCAGAACAGTTGATAGGGAGAGCATCGGACGAATAAAGCGCTAAATTGGGGCGCAAGAGGAGAACCGCCTAAACGAGCTCAGCAAGATTTGCATGATTATATTTAATAGCAGACCTTCATTCCTCTATTGGTCAGGAAAGTGCCACACCCCTTGCAGTCCAAAATCCAAACTTTGTGCGCAGGCGGCGGCGGGACGACAGGGTACGGGTTTCCGGCGTAGGCATGGGCGATCTGCCATGCATAGGGAAAGTTGTTGTCGTACTGTTCATGCACATCGCCGTCCGGTGTTGGCATAGATGAGTGGGAGAGGCCATGGGTTCCCGAGAGCGAGGGGGCAACGGAAAGAGTGGCGGGCATGGAGGGCGAGAGAGAGAGACAGAGATGGAGGTAGAAATAGAGAAACTCAGCGCAATTCGTACAGGCGATATGGTAGAACGCAGCGGTAGGAAACAAACCTGTGAAACACTAGATCTCGCCCAGGACACACAGAACTTTGAACAGACGACGGACGCGATCGCCGAGATCCATTTCAAGAAGCACTTTAAGCACTGGCCAAAGTGCCGGACACCGGCATCTCCTTCATCACTGACCACCATGTCCAACTTGTCCTTTCTCACCAAGTCACATGGCGCTATCGCGGCCAAAAAGAAAGCGAAACGCAATCAAATCAAAGAAATTATATTCGATGACGAGGCCCGGAGGAAAGCGTTATCCTAGGCGGCCCAGGATATTCTGAAAACTTTTTGAACTCTAGAGAATTCTTGACTGGATTCCACAAGCGAAAATTAGCAAAAGCAGAGGCCGCTCGTAAAAAGGCCCAGGAGCGTGACAAGGCAGAGCACCTGGAGACCCGGCGTGAGGTATTCACAATCACCAGCGGATTTCTCTGAGTATCTCATTTCCCGGCAGGCGCGTCGTGCACTCAGGGAGCAGGCCGCTGAAAACGCCGCCATGGTTGAGCAGGCCTATGGTGCACAAGGTGCGTAGTTTATTTCACTTTCTGTCCCTCGTTAAATTAGAAATTCCCAGATCTGGACAATGATGACCAGGACGATGAGTGGTCAGGTGTGAGCAAATCACCACGCGAAAAGCAAGCAGAGTATCAGGACGAAGAGATACTCGCTACCGTAGCCGTGGTGGAAGACTTTGACCCGGATACCCTCATTCATGGTCCACCTACTGTGCCGCATCCCTCGGATTCTTCAGCACACCCACCGAACCCCCCTCCGAAGACGACCAACACCTCTCAGCCAGGGCCCAAGAAAGCACCGAAACCCGCCGCGAAAAAATTCCGCTACGAGAGCAAGGCCGCTCGCAAAGTAGATAGAACAAAACAACGGGCGCGAAAACTAGAGAAGGCCGAGCGGGCAGGTGGTAAAGGGTCGAGGAAATCGAAAAATACAAAGCAAAAAGGCCGACACTAGCAAAGTCCGGCTCTGTCCACACCTGTCCACACACGCTTTCATTATGCTGTCGATGTAATCCCAAAAACCTATCATTTTGCTTTCGCACCCGGCACCGCCAGCTTAAGCGCTTAACACTTGCACGCGTCTGCATATGTACTATGTAGAAGGGCGAATGTCCATATTCTAAATAAGTCCAGATATCTCATTATCCCAGGTGAGTCGGCCTCGTCTTTCATCTAAGCGTTCACCATGCCGTAAAGCTGCTCCTTGTTTGGAGATTCCTCGACCAGTGCTTTCAGTATACCATCCTTTTTGGCCAGAAGCGCTTGTGGTGTGTCAAACTCAGCCTATCGCATCGTCAGTACTACTTCTCCGGATCCTCTCTTTACTTACGACGTGCCCTGCGTCGAGGACGAGCTAAAACTCAGTCAGCGTGTGGTACACTGTCAATGCAAGGACGGAAGATACTGACGATTCTATCGAAATCCATGACCGTCTGAAGACGGTGTGCAATAGTCAGCAGAGTCCTGCCTTCCATAGTCACGGTGCGTAGGGATTGTTGGATGATTGCGTCGGTGCGATAGTCGATTGCAGAGCTTGCCTCATCCAGAATCAATAGCTTCGATGCGCGAAGCAAGCCGCGCGCGAGGACAACTATCTGGCGCTCCCCAAGCGAGAGATTTCCCCCAGTATCAGCAATGTCGCTATCAAGAGAAAGCCGGTGCTCGCCAGCTTCTTGTAGCGCAAAGAACCCTGAGGACCTCAGTGCGTCGTTGAGAGCAGCGTCATCATGCTCTTCGAAGGGGTCGAGATTGTAGCGCAAAGTGCCACTGACGAGTTCGGGCTGCATAAAGCGGTTTAGACAGTGTCCAGCCACAGTGATAATAACGCGTACCACTTGGGGAATGATTGTGATCTTGGCGCGTAGAATGTCCAGGTTGATAGACGAGATTGGTAACCCGTCATACAGCACTTCCCCTTCTGTCAAGATGCAGCGAAGGAGTGAGAGTGCAAGGGAGGACTGAATAGAGGCTCAGTTGGTGCAACCTCCGTTTCCCGTATTTTCGGAGCTCACCTTTCCAGAACCGGTGCGCCCCACTAATCAGTATGAGTAGCTGGAGAACCTCGGGGAGTCTTGGACACACCTATGCCGATTCGCTCACCAGTTAGAACAGAAAAGCTGATGTTGTCGAGGGCATGTGGCCCGTTCTCTGAGTACTTTGCAGACAAGTTCTTGACCTCAAGGCTTCCGCTGGCAGGCCAAAACGCCGGTGGAATCCCCGCCGGGGTTGGTTCGGCTTCATGTTCGATGTCCAAGTAACTGGCCAGACGCTCGATGCTGTTCGCTAATTGCTGGATTAAGCACAAGCTATCATTAACTTGAAAATATCACACGCACCTTGAAGTTGAAGCTCGTTGAAGGATCGCACCCACATAAAGATGAGGTCGGTGAATCCAATAGCCATGCTGAGCGAGAATCCGGTGTTCGAAGCTGACATTTCCTTAAAGTACACAAGGTAGACGGCGAGAAGAGTGGCAAAGAGAGAACCGGCGACCTCGATGCGAATATCCACCCAACGATTCAGCGAAAGCATGGCCCCGTAGGCGCGACTGTATCTGTCTTGAAGTACATGTGCCTGCTCAATGAATGCAGCTTGCGCTCCGTATGCACGGATGGAAGCTTAAAATGGTTACAGGAATTCTACGTTGCGGATGGAGGTGAACTGACTTAATCCAGCGATAGCAGTGCCGATACTAAGCATCAGTCAGAACTGGAAAAATAATAATACGAAGTGGTTGGACGTACTGTGCGACGACAGGCGCCTTCGCGTTCGCGTGCTGACGCTTCACTGGTAGCGATGCGCTGAGGAAGATGTTTCCAACCCAGACCCCGAACGCCGCGACCACTAATGAGGGTACAAGGAAGGCGGGCGATAATGCGATGACCGCGGCGGCTTTGACCAACATGTTGAGGGTTATATTAGTGAGCCTGCGCACGACGCTTCCAATGGCCTCGTCAACTTGAACCAAGTTACTACTCACACGAATAGTTTGCAATTGTGGTACTACCCACCAACTCGGATATCTTGGGAACAACGTGTGATTATCCTGGAGACTGGTGTTATGTCCAACCACCTGTCCTCATGTGAGTTCCGAGAGATGACACCTAGGTAAACCTGACCTCCAAGTAGCAGCGAGAATTGAACCAAGTAATCTCTGATGAATGGTTCGTGAAGCCCGGATCGCCCCTACAATGAAGACTGTCGACGACGATACCAGAAAAAGGTAGTTGGCAGCGATGAAGAGTCCATAGCCACCGATGTAGCTTCAAGTCGAAAGTCAGATTCATCAAAATACGAGGGCAAAAATGTACGAACGAAAGGGCCAGGACGCTATTCATCCGGGTCGGATCGTCATACTGGGCTGCCCAATAGCCGAGGTACCATGTCTGGGCAGTAATAGTCACTTTTTGCATAAGCTGGCCACCGACAGAACCAAGGATGAAAAGCATCGGGCTGCGTCCAAACATCGCGTATAGATATACGGAGACTGCGCACTGTAAGAAGAAGAAGTAGTGCCCTGAGGTAGACTCACTTGTGCCCCAAGTCAATTTACCAGTTAAAGTCTCCTCAGCTTCGATAAGTTTGCCTCCAGATGATTCATCGCTGGCGCCGATGATGTCCTCTGGTCGGTCGATATGCAGGTCTTGATTGGTTGAAGATGCAAATCCAGAGACGCTGTTGTAATCTCTCGAAAAGGATTCTTGCTTGATGATACGCCCATTTTCAACGATGACCATATGTTCAGCAATCGGCGTCAGCAGCGGCAAGTTATGTGACTGAAAATAGTTTGTTTGGCAGGCGACAGAATGAGAAGAAACATCACCGACCACCATGATCACCGTCCGTCCCTGCACAAGAGGTCCTTGAAAGCACTTTTCCACGATCCACTTTGATGTGTGGGCACTGAATAGTGTAGTAAGCGGACAACTTGCACTGCGTTGTTGATTAGACTCACTCAAGAGCGGCGAAGACATCGTCCAGGATGAGAATATCCGCGGCCGAATATATGGCTCTTGCGAGGGTTAGCCTAGCTTTCTGACCGCCGCTAAGTGTTATTCCCTTCTCCCCAACCTCTGTCTCATCTTTTCCTTGAAACAATTCAATGTCGTGTTCCAGTGCACATTGATGAAGGACATCGCGGTATCGTGGACCTTTGAATGGCAAGCCAAAAAGGATATTATCCTAGGATTGGGTTGATCAAAGTATATAGAACAAAACCAAGGGGCTTGCCTTGATGGTAGCATTGATAACCCACGATTCCTGGGGAGCGAATGCGACTCCGCCGTCTCGAGGAAGGTTGTACCATGAGTTTTCCGTCATCGGTAAGAAATGCATTTCCCCTACAGAACGCTGTTAACACATGTACAACGCACAATACCTGCATCGTGCTGGCACTCGCCAAGTAAGGCCATCAGCAGTGATGTCTTCCCAGAGCCCGTCGGTCCAGTAATAATGGTAACTTTGTTCGCCGGGAAAACGAGCTCGTCCACTTGAAGCTTGAAATTTGTGATTGGTGCTTCGATACCGACGATCTCGTCTTCTAGTCGCGACCAAGAGAACGAGGCTTTTGAGAAGCCAATCTTTCCAGGGTGTTCCAGGTTTCCCCCGTGCTCTTGATTTGTGTATTCGTCGAGAAGTTCTGTCTAAATAACATTATCACGGTGTGCAACAATTCTACCGTGGACGTACCTCTTCCAGGAAAGCGTTCAAGCGGTCCAGATTGTTTTTGACCACTGGCATCCACTCAATGCCGTATTCAAGACGTTGCCACTCTTGAGCCAATATGTCGAAGATCGCCATGCTGGAAAACACGATAGACGCGCTAAGCTGATGCTTGAGAATGATGGTCTAAATCATTAAGAAAACGAGTGAACGAGCATTCTCATGGTGCTAGGAGGCTTACACTTAAAGGCAGTCAGAAAGGTTGAATATGAATCTGGCTTAATACGCACTAAGTGAAGAATGTCGCCAGCATTGTGAAAAATGTCACAAGCACTTGAATGGAACTAGACAGGAGTATGTAGAATTGTCGTTTCTTGATCCAAATAAGCTCCTCCTCTCTGGAAGATGCGATGCGGGCTTCCATTTCTTTCTCCCATCCTAACAGCTTAACCATTCGAATGATGTTGGTCACTCGAAAGATGTCAATCGCGATTCACGAGATGTATGTAGCACACACGCTCGACGATGCGCTGGATTCTGGCGTCTCCTCTTGTCATTGTATTTTCCGCTATCGTAGCAATTGCGTTAGCAAATATCTTGACGACTGGTATCGCCGAGATGATGACGGCCACGCCAACAAAAGCGCTAGCAAGAGTCAGATATACCCTGGTGGAAACAATCGGACGCACCTCCACCCGAGTATGTTGTATAAGAGTGCAAGAGCGCATATCATACTGACCGGCCACTCGATAGGTATCATCGCATGAACTAGCCCAGCATCCGATGCATTGAATACATCGGTGGTGACAAGGTTGCTGATCTTTCCGAGGAGGTTCTTCCTTTTGCTTTCGCCTTTTACATCTGCTTTGACGCGAAGCCGTAGGGAGTGTTCAAGAATGAGCTGTGTGATGAGAGCCTGTTGACGGATTCCTGTACGCCTCTAAAAACGCTAGTTGAGTGGTTGGAGTAAAGTCAGGAGGCAAGACTTACTGTAGCGTGCAAGAATCCATCCCAGGTTATGACACTGATGGTTGGACCAAAGAAGAGCGAAGCAATCCAAAACCAAGGTCGATAAGTTGCACCCTCCCCTCTGGTTTCGATATATCTAAGTGGGATAAGTATCAATCAAGAATCCAGATAACGAATGTGCTTACTGAAGGAGATTCTTGAGGCCTAGCGGGGCAATGAAGTTTGAGACAGCATGCAAGTTAAGGAAGAGAACAGGGAGCAGAAGTTTCCCAGAGAAAATGCGCAACAAATTCCAGAATATGTGCCGCCTCGTAGCGCCACTGAATGGGTCAAGACGCTGCTCTCACGTTGTCACTTGGGTTGACATGGCCAAGAGATGCACTCACTGCCATGAATGCACCTTTCAAATACCTCGAGCCACTGATATCGGACAATGGAGGTAGAGCATCTATGGCTATACTGGACGCTTGTGAAGCGGTCCGTACCAGACCATCTACCCAACCAAAGACGAGACCCGAAAACAGCGAAGCTGTCTGTTCTGGGCTCGGGGCTTGGTCAGAAGCATCAAGTGGAACGTGTTCACGGGGAGTGAGGCCGGGAATGACAACTGAAGAGAGCGCCAGGAATGCTATCTCCGCCCACAATATGTTTGCATCCATCGGAGACGACGAGAATGTTGCCAGTGGCATGAGGTCCCGCATAGTATGAATGGCCATAGGGACGACGAGGACAATGTTCAGATGGACGTTTGCAATTTGGCGCAGGATATATGCTGATGAGAAGATGGTGGCCAGGGATAACACAAGTGCATAAGCCTTCAAGCATTATTAGTTGCAAGGAAGCCTGGACAATGCACTCTCACAAAAGTGCAGGCTGAGTGAACCCGTTCATGGCCGCAACCTTTACTCTCGAGGGCTTTGCATCGAGGGTCAATATCTTCAGAAACCAGTGCGCAGATCAGGGCGCCTAGTACTGCTATGCAGCGTGCGACCCGCCATTTAAGGACAGCAAAGCCGTCGCGTTGTGAGATGCAACCCTCGGCGACGGTCGGCTGTTTGGGTTTGCTGCCTTGTATAAAAAGCCAGACTATCTGCGAAGCACCTATAACCAAAGAAAGGGCAGACACAATCGACAAGATGGCAAACGTTTCGAAGTCGTCTGAACTGCGTACAGTGTGAGTGGTGGTTGACACTTCGCGTTGACACTGACCCTCGAGTAGGCTGTCGACGACCTGCAGATAACGGAGGTGGTGGTAGCATGGTAAGATTAGGTTCTCAGCGCTCTATACAGGCGCGGCGATAACTCGCCATGCACCCGGTATGGACGACGACCTGGAGCTCAAGCCTAGAGTGGTACAATGTTCAGTACAGAAGGTGAAGTCTGGTCAAGAATGAAGGTTTGTTGGAAAATTGTCCAAACTTGAGCGTGGTATAAGTTTAAAGAACTTCGAAGTGAACAGCTGGTGCACACGATCCTGACGCGATCGAAGAATGGCTCGCGATACGGGCCGATCACGGAGCCGAAAACAATCTTGGCTGTTCTGGTTCTGTCCAACGACAGTGACCTGCACGCTCAAGTGTTCTGAACGGCCGAACGCCATTCTTGTTGGACAGAGGCGGAACGACCCTTCGCGTTGATTACCAGCACCAAGGAAAACGGCAGAATCCAGTCAACGAGTTGGCCTCTATGAAATGTCACCAATAGCAGGCCCGTCGAACGGAGGGCCAAGTCATGATTATACCGAGGGCGCCTCCGCGATCGACATTAGCAGTGCCGCCAACGATATGCAGCGGTCGAGGCGTAATTCCCAGTACAGCATGTATGGCAACGACGGCGACGGCGCCATCTTCTCTGGACCTGGTCACAGCGACTTCGTGAACCCCAGCAGTGTATCCCGGATGTCCCACATCGAAGCTGGGAGGCGGAGCAGCGAGGGTTGGTCGAGGTCACGCAGGAAAAGCATGGACTCGCGCATGTCTCGTCCCAAGTCTAGACGAGACAGCACGACCAGCCAGGACTCATACCGTACCACGGACACCCGGGACGATGGAGAAAGTGTTGCTGCGTCGTCTAGAGGACGTTCTCATCGCCCACGAGTGGGCTCGCCCCCAAAGCATACCATGTTCGAGAGCATAACGAATCTGTTCAACCGGGCTTCATCTCCTGCGCACGCTCGCCGACCGTCTTTGTCGTCGACAAGGTCCCATCGCCGGAGGAGCACGGACGGATCAGAATATGCGGTAGATACCGACGACGAAGGGGATGACCGCTGGGGATATTCGTCAGGGGAGGAAGATGAGGAGGAGGACGCAGCATCCGTTCGCACAGCCGATACGTTCCCTGACGACATTTCCGTCTCCGCCAGTATGCGGTATGGCTCAGAACCCCCATCCCCGTCCACACAGGTCCTCCCGCTCATGTCCGCCGACCAGATATTCGGGAGGGAGTCACGTATCGACATGGATGTGCCCTTCGCCCTCCTTGATCCACCTCCCTCCGGCCCACCAAGTCGGCAGACAGTCTACATCGAGGACGAAGATAATACCATCCGACTCATTGGCCATCACGTTGTATTCGTACGGAGTGTACTTTGGCGACTTGGCTGCGTACTATCATTCGGTATTCTGGCACTGCTTGGTCACTGGTTCCCGTCTCTATGGTTGAAATGGGTCGCGCGGGAGAAGGCGTTTTCTGAGGCTGAATTTGTGGTCGTTGAAGTGAGTCGATTAATTATTAGTGTATATAGACCTCCAGCCAACGCGTCTAGTCCGCATACAGAGATATGTCCATATTTCCCATCAAAAGCGTCGAATATCCATACGCCGTCGATACTGCATTCGCGCTGGAACCCTCTGCTCCACTCCTCAAGTCTCCTGAAACTATTGACAGCGACATGCAAAAGCTACGACATGTCGACTACCGGTATTCGAGGTTTGCACTGGACCCAAGGACAGGTCTATTCTCTATGGTTAGGTTCGTGCTTCCACATGAAGAAATTGCACGCTACTCACCATAACCAGGGAGTGGACAGATCCAAGCCGGGGTAGTGTGGGTCAAGTACGGTCCGGGTTGGATGTCGCTTTGAGGAAACAGCGCTTGACGCTTTTCGGACCAAATGCCATTGACATCGAAGGCAAGTCCACTGTGTCTCTGCTTGTCGACGAGGTCAGTTCCATAATTCTCATGAAGTGACATTGTCCTCATTGTTGTCTAGGTCATCCATCCGTTCTATGTCTTCCAAATCGCCAGCGTAATCCTGTGGTCTCTAGACGATTACTACTACTATGCCTTTTGCATTGCTGTCATTTCCATTTTCAGTATTATGACTACCCTCATCGACACGAAGAAGGTTCGCTTTGTAGACTCTCGTCATGAGTTGTCCCGACTCACTACTCAATCAGACCATTGCTCGCATGCGGGAAATGTCAAAGTTTTCCTGCAATGTCGATGTCTTGATCAATGGGACTTGTCAGTGACATTCGTCAACTACTGTATCGTGTCATTGACCATGGGAGCAGGGCTGCAATGCGACTCTACAGAATTGGTTCCCGGTGACGTTGTCAACCTATCTACGACGGAGTCCGCGCTCGTCCCTTGCGATATGTTTCTCCTCTCTGGAGATGCAATTATCAACGAGAGCATGCTCACTGGTGAAAGTGTTCCCGTCACCAAAACACCCCTCAAGGATGAAGACTTGACAAACTGGCGAGAATCAAAGAAAGACAACCCAAAGTCGTTTATGTACGGTGGTACTCGAATCATCCGCATTCGCGGTGCCGTGGCCACTGAGGGCGAGGGACTTCCCGCAATGGGTCTTATCACTCGCACAGGTAGGGTTATCTCGTGCAGAATGAAGAGTTGTTGAACGTGCATAGGCTTCAATACAACCAAGGGTGCACTCGTCCGTTCAATGCTCTACCCGAAACCAATCGGCTTCAAATTCTATCGCGACTCTGTTCGTTTCATTGGCGTTCTGGCTCTGATTGCCTTGATTGGCTTTAGCTTCAGTGCCGTTCAGTTTGTTCGCATTGGGGTCAGTCTGGCACTCTTTGTTTGTATTCCCAGCTCTAACGATAGGTTTTTTGAAAGCTTCCATGGGCTACCATTGTCATTCGTGCTCTTGATCTCATCACGGTCGTTGTTCCCCCCGCACTTCCTGCCACACTGTCAATTGGCACAAGCTTCGCGTTGAGCCGTTTACGCAAATTCGGAATTTTCTGCATATCACCTAGCCGAGTGAATGTTGCTGGGAAGGTCAACGTGTGCTGTTTCGACAAGACGGGCACACTTACCGAGGATGGGCTCGATATACTTGGTGTACGCGGCCTTGACCGCGGTGGTCAGCGATTTGGGGAACTGTTGGATGACATTACAGACATGCCGCTTGCCAAGGACCGTGCAAATTTCCTACATGCGATGGCGACGTGCCATTCCCTCAAGATGGTCGACGGCGCTCCCATCGGGGACCCATTGGATATGAAGATGTTCACGTTCACGAAATGGACTTTGGAAGAAGGTGCAATTGCCGGGACAGGTGTGATCAAAAGCAAGTCTGGCAACGAGCAGACGTCGTTGGTGCAGACTGTTGTGCGTCCACCTGGAAGTGCTGCCTTCCGTGTCGAAGATGCCTTGAAGGGTGGTGCGAAGGTATGCTCTCTTTGGGTGGCTCAGATATGTTGTTCACATACCCTCCAGCGAGCACATTTCCTCGAATTAGGTGTCATTCGGACCTTCGAGTTCGTGTCTTCTCTGCGGCGAATGAGCGTTGTCGTGAAGCGTCTCAAGAGTAGCAGTATGGAGATTTATGTTAAAGGTGCACCTGAGGTTATGGGCGAGATTTGTGATAAAGACTCGTGTCAGTGTGAACTTCTGTATTTCCTCGATTTCCGCTGACAATATTATAGTCCCCCAGGATTATGGCGACCTGCTATCTTACTACACCAAGAATGGATACCGTGTGATTGCCATTGCCGGCAAGAGCATTGAAGGTCTTTCTTGGCTGAAGGCTCAGCGTATGAAGAGGTATGCCACCACTACTCACGAGCGTCTATTCGCTAACCAACATGATGTAGGGAGCAAGCGGAAAGTGGTCTTCGTTTCCTTGGCCTCATCATCTTCGAAAACAAGATCAAACCTGGGACGGCCCCTGCTATACACGGTCTGCGCTCTGCCCATCTTGCCTGTAGGATGATTACTGGGGACAACCCACTCACAGCTGCAAGCGTGGCTCGTGAGTGCGGCCTAATCAACGCAGCTGCCCAAGTATTTTCGCCGGTCTTCGCCCATGGTGTGTTACACTCTTCGAACTCCGCGCCTTTTGTTGAATACTTCTAGGTGGCACCGATATACGTGACTCCTCACTTCAGTGGCCGTGCTTGGACGATCCTGCATGGTGCTTGGATCCGTATAGCCTGAAGCCCTTGACGCCCCCGTCGCACCACGGGATGGAGGCAGAAGAATTGGACTACCAGGATAATGCTATTGTCATCACTGGAGACGTCTTCCGTTGGATGATTAACCATGCGGCGCTGGAAACACTACAAAGGGTGAGCCGTTTGCTTCGAGACCATCTTGAGTTGTTAACCATTGCTGATATCAGATGCTTGTGAAAACCCAAATCTTCGCGCGCATGTCCCCGGATGAGAAGAACGAGGTCGTCGAGAGGTTACAGTCTTTGGGGTATACCGTGCTTATGTGTGGTGATGGTGCCAATGATTGTGCGGCTCTCAAGGCAGCCGATGTCGGTATCTCGTTGTCAGAGGCTGAGGCAAGCGTGGCTGCACCATTCACGTCAAGCACGCCGGATATCGGTTGTGTGCTTGAGGTTATCAAAGAAGGTCGGGCTGCGTTGGTGACGAGCTTCAGTTGCTTCAAATACATGTAAGCACTGCTCTCTTTGCGGTGGGTTGTTCCACTGAGTAGTCAACAGGGCGTTGTATTCCATGATTCAGTTCACGACGGTAACCCTCCTGTATTGGTTCGCGTCGTCACTGGGAGACTTCCAGGTGAGTTGTGCGTGCTGGTCCTCGCAAGCTTCCCGCTTATCCGGCTGTGTTAGTTTCTGTACATCGATCTTTTCATCATCATCCCTGTGGCTGTAACAAGTAAGCCCTGCTGTTTCTGAGGCAGAACGGGATGCTCACGCTTTTCCAGTGGGGCGCACCCACCCATTTCCACGAGTCCATCCTAAGCGACCAACAGCCAGCCTCGTCTCGAAGAAGGTCCTCAGTAGCATCATTGGTCAGATCCTCATCACTAGCGTTGTTCAGCTGTGGGTGTATATTTGGGTGCGCAAACAGGAATGGTGAGTAACGACTTCGACGGTTGATACGGACTGCATTCTGACGTGGATAGGTACACACCACCGCCGACGTCCGGACCAGAGAACGGCGGGCACCAGCTTGAGTCGACCAATTTCGAGAATTCGGTTTTGTTCCTGGTGTCATGCTTCCAGTATATCCTAGTGGCCGCCGTGTTCAGCATTGGGCCGCCTTACCGCAAGCCAATTTACACCAACAGTACGCACATCTCTTTGTGCTGGACATGGTCAATTCTGACAGTGCTCACAGGCTTGCTCATGTTGGCGTTGGGTGCGCTAACTGCGTTCAACCTTGTAGTTCTCATCGCGCCTCCGGAGACAATGCTCGACCTGCTAACACTCATGCCCCTGCCAATACAGGGGCGGACATTCCTTGCCTTTGTGGTGGTGGTTAATCTGGCCTTGTCGGTGGTGTACGAGAAGTACGGTGCTGAAATCGTCGGTGGACTAGTCGGGACGGCTCTGGAATTACATTCCGGGCGCCGGCGGGTACGGGATGGCAAGATGTATAAGGCTGTTGACGAAGACTAGAAACGTTTGTTTGCTACGTTACTCAGACGTTACTACGAGAAAATATCAGAGGCCATGGGCCAGACCTTCAGTCAAATTGATTGTTGCTATCCGGAATAGGTTCCGTTTAACCCAACACGCGCCAACTGTATTGATGCGCGATCGAGCCCTTCTCTGGGCTTGTTCCTGACCGTCTTCACCATTTCTTTTTGCCCTGGAGGCACTTTCCAATCCTTTACTTTCTTGTTTTCGTCTGCCTCCATCGCTGGACGTTCGAGTCTCCGCAGGAACGGGCTCTCATCTCCCTAACTAGCCCCCCAGCCAGCTCAACATCGCCATGTTCGGCTTCACGCGGTCCTTTATCGTCATCTCGTCACTCTCTTGGATTTTGGTCAATGCAGCTCCAGTCGCGGAGCGTCAGTTTGGTTCTGGGTTAGAGGTAGCGGATTTGGTTGCCAGAGCAGCGGACGCGTCGGCACAACCACAGACGATTGAGACGAAGAATACTGTCCAAACGTGCGTGGTGGCAACGAGCACAACCACTTGATATCTAACGACTATGGTTGTAGCGCGCAGGGCCCCGCTGAGGAAGTATGCACGATCACACTTACACCCGTCACGGATGCGAGTGGGAATCAGGTTGTAGAGAAGGTCACTACTTGCACCTATACTGTCAACGGAACCAACGGCACCAACAATGGCTCGAACGATGGCGCTGCAGGAAGCTCAGATTCTTCGACAACCTCAAGCAGTGCAGGACCGCTCTCTGTCGGGGTGCGTGATGATCCTCTACCATTTGTTATGATTTCTGATCGCGTAGTATAGGGCTTCTTTACAATCCCCTTCAGCGCAGCTAGCTCATCTGCCCCTGCCGCCACTTCTTCATCAGCTGCAGCCACCACAGTGGCGAGCTCATCTGCCCCGCCAGCTGAAAGCACTACGGCTGCAACTTCGTCCGCCCAGACGGAAGCAAGCTCATCCGTCGCAGCGTCCTCATCAGTTGTGTCCTCTGCGGCGACATCAGCAGCTACTTCGTCCACTGTGAAGAGCACCGCAACTTCTGCAGCTGTATGTCGTGTATCTACTCCTATAACTCCCCGTATCTGACAACATTCAGGCCTCTCAAAGCACATCTACAAGCCAAACGTCCGCATCTGCTGCTGCTGCAGAGGCTACCACCCAGTCGGCCGCTTTCGAACTCCCCGGAAAGACCCTCTCCGTCCTTCCCATTGGTCTTGGTGTATTTGCTGGTATATCTGCCATTGCACTCATCGTCGTCGGCCTCGTTACGTACGAGAGAACAAAGTATCGCAAGGCGTTCAGGCAACGCAAGCTTGCAGAACAAGGGGGTACCATGGGCTATGGAGGCATGGCGTACGTCTCTACTATACTCTCTCCATCCTTCGTACTGACAATCTTGCAGCGAACGCTAACTAATCATGGTACCTGGAATTTATTGGAATGGACTGTTGCTCTTCATCAGTACTTGTCGTGTCTTGGGTCGGCGTATCCTTATTCAGTCTCTACTTGGGCCTTGCATGTTTGTTATCTGGTCGTGTACAATACAAGATACTTACAACCAAGGAAACTCGAGAGGAGAACGTCGCCAACGTTACGCGTCTGTGCGCATCAAAGAAGTGTTCGCAACATGGCCGACCTGGACTGCGGTTTCGAATCAGGGCAATGGTCTTGCAACAAGGCTTACTTGAACGACGCAAAAGATATACACTACCCGTACACTACATAATTAGTAGTGGTGAAGCTCTGAAGACTCAGCTGATTTCAGTCAAAGGTTCTGACGGAGCTTAGACAGAGCATTGGACACAAGTTGGCTTAATACAGCTTGCTCATCTGCGCATGCCCAATACGTGCATCGTCAAACCACGCAGGTTGCTGAATTACAGTGCCATGTCTTAGGCTATCGTATTTTGTACTTGTACATGAATTTACTGCTGTGGGCCCTCCTTCAGCGAACTCCTGCCCGCTCGTAAAATCTCGTCCGTTGAAAGAAGATTGACCGCAATTACAGAGCAAGAATGCAGCATCTGCCTCTTCACTCGGTAGTTATCCCAGATGCCTTCAACAGTGGGGTCGAATGGCTCGCCAGAGTTGAGGTCAATACCGACGGTGTTGCCCTCCGCCTGCTCCTCCTGCAAAGCGACAACCACATCCTGCACATCATATCCACCGTTCGCCGCCAGGGTTTTCGGGATGATAAGAAGCGCATCGGCGAAAGCCTGCACACCCATCTTCACGCGACCCTTCGCGTCCTTCTTCACAGGCCCGCTGAGATGTGCTGCAGCCGATACCTCAAATGCACCAGCTCCGGGAATGAGCGCCTCATCCTCCAATGCATTCTTCACTGCCCTCAGGCCATCACGCAGCGCGTCCTGGATTTGCTGAATTGTGTGTGCGTTCGGGCCCTTAATGAGCAGCGTCACGGATTTGGGATCCTTGACCTCTTCAATGAAAGTGAACTTCTCCTCTCCTAGGGTGTGCTCGTAAACAAGGCCGGCATATCCAAGGACGGAGGGATCGAGCTCGTCGACAGAGTTTGTGGCAACACCACCACAGATGAGCTGCAGGCTGGACGGTCATCAGAATTGCATAACTATGGATGCTTGGAATGGACAAACCGCTCCATGTTCCTTCGCTTCGCCCGACGCAACGCAAAGATGCCATTCTTAGCAAGGATGTCCAGGCTAAGAGGGTCTATACCCTTCTGGTTGACGATAACGAAGCTGCGTTTCTTCTCCTTGCTGTCCACAGCCTGATCGCAAACCGCATTCTTAAGTTCAACAATCTTCTTGACCTTGGCATCGACATGACGGCGTTCGGACTCGACGAGTTTCTCGCGTTGCTCCGCCGAAGAATAGAAAAAGCCGGAGTTGACCTCACTGTCGCTCTGTTAGGCGAGCTCTCAGGACGAAGTTAGAGAACGCACGTTTTCTCGTACTCCAAGCTAACATTTAGTGTGAGAATGTAGGCGTTTTCGAGGCGTTTGGGCATGTCAGGGTGGCGAGCGCCGTGGTCGAGAACAAGACCGCGGACGAGCTGAGTATCTGACGCTGTCCTGTGCTGCATCTTCATGATCTCAACCATGTGCAAGTCGATAGGTGAACGCCATTGGTCTTTCGCGTCTGATGGTGGGTATAAGCGCTTGACTAGGGCGATTACACGGTAGACATACCTGCGGCAGGTGGTGGCGGGCGAATAGTCAGCACCGAGTCAACAACATCTGCTGCAAGCTGCTTTGCAAGAGAAGCATTGAGCTTGGTAGCTAGAGATGTGTAAGCGACGCCAATGAGGGTTGCGCGATCGAGCTTGGAGGGCTGCTTGAAGGTGTCTAAAAACTAGATACAATTCAGACACATTGGATTGGGATGGATGGTTTCTACGCACCTTCAGCGCCTCCTTTTTCGCCAAATCAAAGCCCTCTGCAATCACGGTCGGGTGCACGCCTTCTGAGATGTAGCGATCCGCTTGCTTCAAAAGCTCTCCGACAAGAAGGACGACAGAGGTTGTGCCGTCGCCGACCTGCTCATCTTGGGCGACGGCAGTGCGTGCAATCATTGCAGCCGTGGGGTTCTGGATCTGCATTTCTGATAAAAGAACTTTGCCGTCCTTGGTCATTTTCAATTGCCCTGCACCGTCGACAAGCATCTTCAGGGTTCCACGCGGTCCTGGGCAGACTCGTCAGACATGGAATTGGAGGATGTATTGCGGTAGCGCACCGAGATTGCCTCTAACTACGGCAGCAAGCCCCATGGCTCCATTGGTGTTGACCTAATGCGCATCGCGTTCAAAACCACCACGTCAAGATTGTTGGGTAGACACACTTGGAGGGCCGCGGCGCGGCGTACGCTTTCAGCCTTCGGATTTATGAGCTCTATACTGGACGACATTTTGGTGCTGATCGCAAGAGGTCAAGATGAACGCGTCTGCAAACACGCTGGATTTGAATTTGATCTACAGACTGATCGCTTTCCCATTCCTCGAGTTCACACTGCTCTTTGAGCTACGAACCTAATTGGACTCAAGCTTGCGGACATACCCTGAAATTACTACCGTTCATCGTTTCCTCAGAGCGGCAATATCTTAGACCTCACGATCAGCAGCTCACGTATGCCATGAATATGGATATTTGCTCACTATTCCACCATGTATAACTTACACTCTGAGGTTTACCAGGCGTCGAATCACGATAATCCGCGAGTCAGAGCAAGTCTACATCATTGAGACACGCCAATGGTCAAGGTTTCCATACTCCAGGGCTAATGGACGCGTCGAATTTGACAACTATGCCGTGGGAAGTTGTCCGTGGGCCGCATCGATCGCGTTCATTCGCCTCTTGACTTGCGCCTTAGCTTCACGACGGATTGTTATTTGTTAAGCGGTTCTCTAATGGCAGCTCGTACTCGTGACCTTGTAGTCGGTATGCTTGGTCCCGGTTCGACGTAGTACCCGGTTTCCCGTGTGATACTTCCCCACTCCCATCATGGCACCCAAGACCGCATACGACGACGCCGCTGTTCCCAAGAAAGGTGGAGGCGACGGTAAACACCTACGCAGGACGCAAGCTAGACTCCAGCAAATCCGGTCGCAGTTCATTCAGTCACCCCGAGGTTCCAAGCTCAAGGACAAGGTCTGCATCATCACCGGGGTTGGTTCTCTGAAGGGTATTGGGTGCGTTTCACGTAGTTGCTCAAACCATTTGCTTACCGTTCCATACAGCCGCGCAGCTGCGCTACTCTATGCCCACGAAGGCGCAAAGCATCTCTACCTTATTGACTTTGACCCCACAAATCTTCCGGACCTCAAGGCTACCATTGAGAAGAAATACCCCGATGTGAAGGTCACAACACTGCAAGCAGATGCTGCAGATGAGACTGCTATCGAGGGAGTATGTCAACAGGCCTTGAAGGAGGAGGGACGTCTCGACGTCTTCTTCGCCAATGTATGTCTTCTTCGCTATTGCTAAAATGGCTGTAGCTCATCCTTCTCCAGGCAGGTATTGCAACTATCAAACATTTCGCGAAGACGTCTGGCGACCAGTTCATGAAGACCATGCGCGTCAATGCCCTCTCGTACGTTTCCTCCTCAAAATGGCACCAAATCATGTTGTTCAATTACTTGAAGATGCTTCCTCGCTCTCAAGCACGCTTCCGCCGCCATGACCCAGGAGAACGCAGCAATTGGGAAGGTATCAGGCGGGAGTATCATCATGACCGCCTCGGGTAGACCAGCTTCGTCTGAGATGCAGGACAGTGGCTCACTCGCTTAATAGTTGCTGGCATACGCTCTGGCGCCGGTTCCACTGACTGTAAGCCCCTCCATTCCCTTATGCTTATTCTCATGTCACAACACAGATAGCGCTTCTAAGGCTGCGTACGATGGCACTTTCCCCACACCCTCTGTGATTGACTTTCTGAATCCAGTGTGAACTCGATGGCACAGACGACGGCGTACCAGCTTCAGCGGACCGGCATTCGTGTTAATACACTGTGCCCGGGACTTATCGAGACGGGCATGACTAGCGACACTTTTGAATATGCTCGTTCTCGCGGCACCGATGGAAAAATCGGACAATTGAACCCTCTGGGACGCTACGGAATCGCAGAGGAAATTGCGCAAGTTGCGCTTTTCTTGGCTTCAGGTGGGGCGCTTCCTTCAAAGCTTAGAAATGACATTGTTGACGGTTTCGTAGACGATTCGAGCTACATTAATGGCCAGGCTATTGCTATTGACGGCGGCCTTACCGCTTCATCTCCTGTAGTTCCAGGACGTTCAGCTTGATTATGGCAGACCTCTTCTGGTACCTATGTAGATAATCAACTTGTACTTGCTCATACGAAATGATTTGGTGCGAATCTACAGGTCTACCGAGTGTGCTTCATCACACAGCTTCGGCCAACTGCTGAAGCATCAAGGATGTTTCTGCATGTTCTCACAGCATTGTCGTATACAATAGAGGTGCGTTGTGATTATATGTAACTTCGTCGTGTATAATACCTATCGTGCGCATAAAGTTGAGGTCCATGCATCTGTTTTCTCTAAGCAGCCCTGTGCACTGGAACACCACCGACCGACCCTTAGGCACTAGCACTCTGGTTTGCCATATCCAAAAACTTGAGGGCTATCCGTGGATGATAGGGCGCACCATTTGCGTTTTTGCTCGCCTCGTCAATCCACCAGCTCAGCACCTTCCGTTTGTTTTCCGCGCTCGTCTCGTAAATGTCCACAACCATCCCACGTTCGAGCAGCGCCTCATCTATGTCCCCCACCGCCTCAACACCATCCTGTGAGATCAGGCCGTCATCCTTGCGTATGAACTCGAAATGTTTTTGCAGGCGCCGCGTCTGGAGAAACGACGGTCCCCAAGACGCGAGTCCGAACAACTTGCACAGCGGGGCGGTGTATGGCGGGGAAAGTGGGTCCTGGCCGGATTCCAGGATGGGGAGGAGGGCAAGCTGAGCTTGCTTGGTGCTGTCCACTTGTGCGAGTCGTATGCGCATACGCTGTGCCGGGAGTGTGCAAGTGGATGGCAGAAAGGAGGGTGCATAAACCACCAAGAGAGGGATAAGCTCCTCAATAGTGAGAGCCAGGAAGAGGAATGGGCCAATTTTTTCGATGTCCCTGCGCTGGAGGTCAAGGAAACGGAAGTCACTGCGCGTCTTGGGCTGGCCAATTTGCCGTACGACCTGGCGTCGCTCCCATATTACACCTGCGCCGCGAACATAGAACTTGAGGAGTTGGATGGCAGAGTGTAGGAAGGTTTTCACGCTGCCGTAGTCTGGAGGGGTAGAAGCGAGTATACCCCGACTCTGTGCATCCTCCACGTCGGCTCGAAGTTGCAGAGGCGCGCTGAGGCTTGTGTCCGGCCGTGGAGGCGGAAGGGAGCCTTTGGAAATCCACCGTGCCTGCGGGCGCGCCAGGCAACGCGCAACGGAACATGAACGTCCAGCGCGGTGTAAGGCAAGCATCGGTATGTGACCGATCGGCCGGGAACTGTTTCGTTTGGCAGAGTTCAAATCACTTGAGTGTAAGTAAACTGGGGACGTAAGCAAGGATGTACAGGAAGAGACGAGTCTTGTAATGCTCGTAAGCCATATTATACAGAGGTTCGGGGCATTCACAATAACTAGCAACCGCCTGCCTTCAACTCGAGCTAACGCACAGTTACAGTAGTCTTCCGCAGATGGGCGAGAGCCCGAAGGGATCGTTGGTTGCTACTTCACCACTCCAGCATGGGTCGAAGATATTCACGGCTGTCCCAGCATCTAGCCTGCGATGTAGCACCTATAAGTGAACTCTTAACTTCGTGTGGAGAGCAAGCTTGAGCTATGAACATGGACACGCATCGTCCGAGAACCCCATTCTACACCTTGAAATCCCATTGTGGAAGATGCCAGCTACCGGAAGTTGTGGACGAGGGATGAGAGCGGGGAAAGGTGTAGATCCCAAGTACCGCTGCTTCATAGAGCAGGGCTATCCTGAGCGTTGACCACACTCACTTGTCACTTGTCAGCGACGTATATTGGCCATGGATGTAGGCGTGATATATATATAATAGTGGGCGAAACCGTGCATTATACGCTCTCTATGTCCTTGAGCATGGGGTGGATAATCTGGCGACCCTTCTTCGCGACGTCTTCGAGCTTTTCTGCTTGTTTAAGCATTGTCCAGCGCAACACTAGGGGGTCTCGTCGAAGGAAGTTGTTGAGGGTTTGTAGCGTGCGCGGTGAGGTGTCAAAGTGCACGCTCCAATAACTATGTGCTTGTGAGTGTGTATAATGGAAACGGAAGGCATGGTCGCGCACTCTCCAAGTTGTTGTTGCTTCATTTTATATGGCAATGTATGCGTGCCCCAAGACTCGATGTTGCGGACGACGCCTCCCCGGTTTATGATATGCATGGCTGTTTGCGAAACGAGTGTCTTCACGCGGGCCTAGACGGGTTCAGGGGAACGCCCCAGCAATAGGAATATGCCACGCACATATTCGCTGGTGTGTGCAGCAATGCACACCATTTGGTAGAGCGGCATAATGGGCACTCGTCGTCGACGTCGGAAGAAAGAGGGTCACGTGTCTGCAATGATCTGCCTCCCGCCTCCACGAGTCGATTCCCAGTCCGAGTGTCAGAGTAACTCTCCGGCTTTGAAAAGAACGCGCAACTTTGCGAGATAAGAATTCCGAAATCTATATGATGATGCTGGATGGTGATGGCGCTTTTACCGACTCTCGCGGCACCCTCACCGGCTGTCTTGTGGCGCTAATTGACCTATGCATGCTCTCATCACGGCCCTGAAATATGAGATCTTCGGTCGAAAGCATGGCGTGCGGTCAGTGTGCGGTTTGCAGCACACCAGTGAAGGCAGGCTGGCGAGGGGAGATGTGCGTAGACTCTCGTACACTTGTCACATCCCTCTGTTTTTGTCTGTTCTGTCCACTACACCCAAATTGGACATGCTCTACTCACAAAAGCTTTGCTCAAGTTCTAACACAAGATCGACAGCGGCGTTTGGTACGATTGCGGATCCTTGGCCCAATTCGTCGACGCACAGCTCAATCTCGGTTCAGCGTCCACTGTATGCTTCTGAAGCCTAAGTCCGACACCTGTTGGGCTCTTATTAAGTCAGCATCCGTGGAAATATATGCGCGTCCTCTGCCTTTCTTTTGCCTCCCATTACTCCCTCTTCACCATGGTTGACCAACCCGCGACACACCAACCAGACTCTCCGCTCAACGCGAAAAGGCTCCAGCCTCTGCGTTCTAACCCACCTCGGCTTCAACATAGTCCTTCGCTTCCGAACATATGGTCTGTCCTTAAGACTTTGGTTTTTCTCTGCTTATATTGACCTGCTTGACCAAAGGTTTCCTCCTCATCGGGGGCCTATTCCTGAACCCCTTCAAAAAACCATGGCGCGCGGCAATCTTCAACTCCCAGCCAGCCCGACGTCGCAGACACCCAACTCCGGGACCCCTCGGTCTCCCGTTAAACTTTCTGCAATGCAAGAAGGCGACTGTACGACACCCAAAGCTGAAGTCCCGACCCTCCCAACCGCGTCGCCGACGCGTCCGACAGCGGATGGCGCGAACCGGCTTTCTATAATCGATCTGACGCACCGGCAGCCGTCGCACAAATTGTTGACACCACCTCTGACGCCCTCATCGAGTATTCTTTCGTCGGTGTCTGCTGAGACGAAAGCGACCAGTTTTGCATACGAGTCGGACAGCAGGGATCATCAGGACATGGGGTTGGCGGCGACAAGGTTCATTCTTGTATGTCTTGTCCGCTCAAATCTCTTCGTGCCACTGACGTTCGCTGCAGCTCGGGAACATAGCGCGAACTGCCGACGCCACTTTTGTCAGCGAGACGATTACATGTATCCTTGAAACAAGGGTCCTCCAAGGCTTGCTTAGTTCCTCTGGCAAGTTAGTCGGTCCTCCGTCCGTCGACGACAACATCAGCCCTATTCGCCGTTTTTATATCCGCAATGTTGCCTCAGACGGCACCATCCTCATTCACTTTCACGATGTCCGCCACGCTCTCGCGGCCAAAGTACTCTTTGCGACACGCTTTACCAACGCGCTCGATTTCTGCTTGGAACAACAAACGGAGTCGCCGTATCCTCCCTGGGTGTCTTCGACATTTTTAAGCGAAGAAGAAGTTGCTCAGGTGCGTTCTTATTTTCCTGGTATCGGCCCATTCTCAACGCAAATGTTGACCAGCTCACCGGCAACCACACATACGTGAAACAAGGCGCTGCATTCTACCTTTCACTCGATAGGGAACCGATGGATGTCAGCGAACCAGCGCCCGGGCAAGTTGTCAGCCACCTGATGGAGTACGGCGCTGTGCGCTTGTTCGAACCTATCCATATCGGCAGCGTCAACGACAAGGTGCGTTTCATTAAGTGGGTCCTGCTTAAGGTTGACTTACCATCTCACTAGCCCTCCTCCCTGGACTACCAGGTGGAATACTTCGACACCCGTCATACTGAAAAAGCCTTTGAAGCGCTGTTTAATTGCTTCCTCTTTGGCCGGCGCGTTAAACTGAGTGGTCGGGATGATCTTGCCATCAAGATATTGTCAGGTGCAGCGCAGCATCATCTGGCAGGGGGACCTCCGCCATACCTCTGGGATTTCTCACCGTCCAACATCGTGCCCAGCTTCCCTCCACACCCAGTCGCGCATGACACTGCCTCGCGGGGATCGTCGTCCCCTACGCATGAGTTGGCTTCGGACACTGCCAGTCAGGATACTCAATCGGACACGGATTTCACATCGCCGGAATTCCCGCAAAGCTACACCTACCCACCCGAGTTCAATCCTGGACATGGATATCATTGTGCTTCCCCGCCGCCGCTCTACCCGCCCTCCCCACTCACAATGCCCGCTCCACATCCGATGGGCGCCCTAGTGAATTCTATGCATGGTCTATCTATTGGCTACCCTACGGACCCATCGATGATGTACCAATACCATAACCCGCAGTGGCACTCGCATTCACCGATTTCGCCTTTCGACCCCAAGGATCCTCTGTCCGGTTCGCCCCATACACCCTTTTTCGATGACAGCGAAAACAGTGGACGTGACCTTCCTCACTCGGCGCTGGGCCTCCTCAAGTATCGTGGCCTCAAGAAGGGCGGCCGTTCTGATACTCGGAATGACCACGCCGGCGACGGCAAGTCGAACGCATTGGATATCGGCGCTATTGAGAGTGGAATGGACCCGCGGACGACGGTCATGATCAAGAACATCCCGAACAAAATGTCTGCGAAGGACTTGTTGACTTATATCAATAAAGTCTGCCCGAGGCGCATCGACTTTATGTACCTTCGCATGGATTTCAGCAATGGTACGTCTCCTGCTTCTGATCTATCGAACTTGATTGACAGTGAGCAGGCTGCAACGTCGGATACGCGTTCGTCAATTTTATCCAGGTTCAGGATCTTTTGTTATTTGCGAAGAGCAAGCTGGGTGAGAAATGGAACATGTTTTCGTCGGAAAAGGTTTTGCAGATGAGTTACGCCAATTACCAGTTCGTTCTTATGCTCTCGGTATTGATCAAAAGTACTGATGTCAATATCCAGAGGCAAGGAGGCACTCATCGACAAGTTCAAAAATTCATGCATTATGGACGAACGCCAGGAGTGGCAGCCTAGGATCTTCTGCTCAGACCCTGGTCCTCAGCAGGGAATGCCTGAGCCCTTCCCGTCTCCCACCCACATGCGCAGGAAGGAGAGGAGCCTTCACAATCGCGGCAATCTCTTCTCTCCTGGCCTCAACTCCCCCCGCTCACCTGTTGACGGAGGACAAGATGATGGCGTTATACGGCGCACGCGTCTTCGTGCGGACAGTTGGGCGCGCAATCTTCTTCCTGGTTCGGCTGCGAAGCGCCAGCACTGCTAGATTTCCCTTCCATATACCACCTCTAACGTTCGTTACTTGCCTTGCTTCATCATTTGATTATTCGTACCGTGTACTATTCGACGACTCATTCTCTCTGTTTCCCCGGAGACGTTGGTTGACATTCCTGCTCCTTGTTTATTTTTTTTCATAAATCCGCACACTGGGTGTCCATTCTGACTTTTGCATTATTTGTTTGTTACCATATGCATTTCTGGTTGGTTTCCTTCCTGTTGTTACCCTCGTACTGTACTCTATACTATCCCCGACCTGTATGTGACCTGTAATCTTTGACTAGAACTTCGACCCAAGGCCTTGTATTTTCGTGAAGGAGCCAAATGTGTCCCGCCTTGTTCCCGCCTATCGGTAAGTACGCTGCTCGTGTCAGCGCGCGGGAGCAACACCTGCTTCCGCCGCATCGGTCACTATCATTGGTTATTCGCCTTCGCCCCTGGCAATCCGGCCCTCTTTTTCCTTCTCTTCCTCCCACGACTGCAGCTGGTCTTTGTGCGTTCGCCAGGAGTCAGGACTGTGTGCATCATCAGCAGACCCACACAGCACTCTGTGGTCGAATTCAGCGCCACCTTCTATCGCAGCTTCGTGCGTGTTCAAGTTTAAAAATGGATCCATCTGAGCGTCAGCTGGACCCCTTCATTTGTATAGTTTCTTACTCCAGAATCTGCTAGCATTCGTAATTACGTTCGCTTAGAGCTCCCACACTCGCCCTCCAACTACTTGGCTCTCGTCTATCACCACCATTACTAGTAGCCAACCATGGACAGCACGCTCAGGCCCGCCGAAGTCGCGCACATCATGGTCGACAGCGCGATCGCCAAACACCGAGAGCGGTATGACAATTTGTTTCTCAAAGCGGTGTGTAGTCTGCCGCGGCAGCATGTGCAACGATACTGACTCGGATGACTCCCAAAGTTCGTCGCCGGCGTGATGCTCTCGTTCGGCGGTCTGCTCATGGAGGTTCTGGGTGGCGGCGCGACATCACTGGCCGCGAGCGACCCAGGCATAGTCAAAATTCTCCAGGGATTCGTTTTCCCTGTGGGTTTGGTCATGTCTGTCCTTCCGTTTCCACAATTTTTCTTTTGGGTAAGCTGATGCCTTGATAGGATTGTTCTTCAAGGCCTAGAGCTTCTGACGAGCAATATGATGGTGCGTGTAGTTTGTCAGGTTTCGGACGAGTCCTCACAGTGAAGGATAGGTTATGCCTATGGGTGTCGTCGCCCGTGCTATCCCGTGGTGGAGCGTCCCAGTGAACTGGACCATTGGTTAGTTTCTCACACTAAACGCTACTGTGGCTATTCTCCAACGTTTGATGTAGTGTTTTTCGGAAACCTGACTGGCAGCCTCTTCTTTGCTGCTATTCTCGTCAAATGTATGAATCTCCTAATGCATCTCGTTCTTTTCATTGAGCAAATGCTTTCTCACAGATAGTGGCATACTTTCTGCAGAGCCATACAATACGTTCGCACAACATACTGCTCTGTAGGTCATGCTACGCCACGCATAAGCGCCTCTAATGTTGCTCTGCAGAACGAAAGCGGCCGTTCCCGAGTGGCACCAGATATTCCTGCGTGGTATTGGCTGTAACTGGCTAGTATGCGTCGCAGTATGGGTGCGTCCCAACTTTGAGCCGCCAGGGGAGCCCAGGTAATTGACGCTCGCGCCTCTAGCAAGCTGCTGGTGCAAGGGAGACGATTTCGAAGGTTTGTCTTGTGACCACCTCCATGTTGCACCAGCTCATCAAGAGTGCAGATTTTTGCGTTGTGGATACCCATTTGGGTACGTAGTATGAAGTTGACTGTGGATACGCACTGATATTTGAGCATCGACCAGGTCTTTGTTGCCTGCTCATTTGACCATGGTACGTCGATATTGAGACGAATGGCATAGTAACTGTACTAATTAACTTTTTCAGTTGTCGCCAACATGTTCATTGTGCCCATTGGCATGCTTCTAGGAGCCGATGTAAGGCCACTTGAAGTTGGTTATCAAATACTAAACACGATTTTTCTTAGCTCTCCGCTGCCGCCTACATTCGCAAGTGCGTTTCATTGAGCAACATAGCGTCTCCATTTTCCTCACGCTTTTTCGATAGGTCTCTCATTGCAGCCTTTCTTGGAAATGCCGTTGGTGGCCTCCTGGTCGGCCTCCCTGCATATTGGTTCTATCTACGCGACTACCATGCCGATGGCCTTCGCACTGCAGAGACTGGACAGGCACTTACTCCGCCGCAGAGTTCTTCTCAGCTATCAAGTCGAGAGGACAAGCGGCAGCAGTGATGCTTTTTATTGAGCTTTGATGCTCCGGGCTCAACCCCTTCGTGAACTTGATGGGCGCTCTTCAACTTCGTTGTTATGCTGTAAATTGTTTTTAATCGTTCTGTTTCTGTACATACTATATGATACATAGTTCTGTTTCTATGTGACCTTTGAGTTCACCGCCGTCTATAGACAAGTTGGAAGAATATGATGGTCAGATGTGTTTGTAACATTGAGTGTATAGCAGGGGATATACGAAGGACTGAATTGGCCCTGGACCGTTCATTGCAATCTCGTGACCGCGGTGCTGGCGCTTTGAACTTGCCAACATTTAGAAGAATTATCGCAGTACTCTTGAGTTTCCACTATGGTCTGACCGCAAGCAGCCAATTCGATGACCAGACTTACATAACTCGCGAAGTGCATACCCAAATAAGGCAAATCTCGGTGGCTGACACGGAGTCCCGAGCAAGTCCCGAGCCAGGGCGAGACGAAAAAGAGCTTGAAAGATCAAAAAAACAGTTTGAATGCTGTTTAACAATACACCGAGTAGCGGTTCGCCGTAAGCGCTACCGCGACCATGTTACCTATGCATCCCGCCGTATTTTCTGTCGGCTAGCATGCTTTCAGACGTACTATGCCATTTCATTTTGGTTTCTGGCCAACCGGACCATATCAGACAGGGCGATAAGCCCATTTAAATTACTCGGTGAATGGCTCGGTGAACGGTGTGATCCTATTTTCGCCTTGGGATTATTTGCTGGGAGGCGGCCAAGGAAGAGGCGGCTCGCTCTTGCTTATCGCGCCGACGTACCATGGCTTCGCCTCGCACTTGTACACGCGTCCTTCGACGGCCTCTGGCGCGCCGCTATGCAACTCTGGCCAAGTCTGATTCGCGATTTGCTCCTTTGGATACTTTTCAGGAGCGCCATATTGGACCCAATGAAGAGGAGGTCGCGGCTATGCTGGACAAAGTCGGCTACAGCGACCTGGAGTCGTTTGTTGCCGACACTGTCCCGCCTGGCATTCGTGTCGCTAGCACCGAAATCAGCAACGAGACTATTCCCGCGCTTACAGAGTCAGAACTTTTGGCGCGTGCAAAGGCGCTTGGTGCGGAGAATAAGCCGTTCAAGAGTTATATTGGTGCGGGCTACCACAGCGCCGTCGTGCCTCCGGTCATCTTGCGCAATGTAGGTCGCGACACACGGTAGTGAACTTGACTTTTGAATTCCGTTTTGTAGATCTTGGAGAACCCACAATGGTACACACCCTACACACCATACCAACCCGAAATCGCACAAGGCCGCTTGGAGAGCTTGGTCAACTTCCAAACCATGACAATGTCGCTTACTGGCATGCCGATAGCCAATGCATCTCTACTCGACGATGCGAGCGCTGCCGCGGAGGGTATGGTTATGGCCTTTGTCTCAAGCAATCAGAAGAAGCGCACATTCCTCGTCAGTAACGGTGTCCTCCCTCAGACTCTTTCCGTCCTCCGTACTCGCGCCAAAGGCTTTGGCATCGAAATTGTCACCGGGACCGTCTCCGAGCTCATCAAGGATGAGAGCATTCGCAGCAAAACGTGTGGTGTTCTTCTCCAATACCCCGAAGTCAGCGGAGAGCTGGAGGATCTAGCACCGCTGGCAAAGACAGTGCACGAAGCTGGGGGTCTGGTCATCTGTGGAACAGATTTGTTGGCGTTGACAATGCTGAAGCCCCCTGGCGAGTGGGGCGCAGACGTAGTCTACGGCAACTCGGGTCGATTTGGAGTACCCGCGGGCTACGGCGGGCCTCAAGCTGCCTTCTTTGCGGTGACCGACAAGCTGAAGCGTAAGATGCCCGGTCGTCTCATTGGTCGCAGCCGTGACACACAAGGCCTTCCGGCGTACCGTCTTGCTTTACAAAGTGAGTAACTTGCCCTACAGTCTGTTCTGTCTAACTCTGGGCATAGCACGCGAGCAGCATATTCGTCGTGAGAAGGCGACAAGCAACATTTGTACCAGCCAGGCTCTTCTAGCAAACATGGCAGCCATGTACGCAGTGTATCATGGACCGGTTGGCCTTCGCCGCATCGCCGACAAGGTGCATTTTGCGACCAAGGTTTTCAAGACGTCGGTGGAGGCTCTAGGCTTCAAGGTCACTAATCAATACTTCTTCGACACTCTCACTATTCGCGTGGAGTCGGCCAGCGACGTGCATGCCGCCGCAGTGGCCGCGGGCATCAACCTGCGCCAGGTCGACGACCAGCATGTCGGACTTTCTTTCGATGAAAGTACAAGAGTTGAGGATATACAAGCGGTCTTGTCGATTTTTGCTTCCGTCACAAAGAAAGATGCGCAGCTACTAGAGCCAGAGGGCATCGCTATCCCCAAGCCGCTTGTTCGTCTATCGGATTTCCTCCAACACCCTGTCTTCAACAAGCACCACTCGGAAACGGAAATGCTTCGCTACATGAACCACCTTGCGTCCAAGGATGTCGGTCTTGTTCACTCGATGATTCCTCTCGGCAGCTGTACTATGAAGCTCAACAGCACTTCGAGCATGATCCCCATCACTTGGCCTGAATTCAGCGACGTCCATCCGTTTGTACCACAGGACCAGGTCAAGGGCTACCTTCGAATTATCAAGGAATTGGAAGACGACCTCTGCAAAATCACTGGCTTTGCTGCTGCCTCGCTTCAACCCAACTCTGGCGCGACTGGCGAATACACAGGCCTATGTGTTATCAAGGCATATCACGAATCGCGAGGAGAGGGCCACAGGAATATCTGCTTGATCCCTCTTAGCGCCCACGGTACTAATCCTGCGGTAAGAGTGCCTTGTCCAGCAGAGAACCAATGCTGAATTTCTCAGTCCGCGGTCATGGCTGGTCTCAAGGTCGTTCCCATCAAGGCTCTTCATGACGGCAGCCTCGATCTGGAAGATTTGAAGGCTAAGGCGGAACAACACAAAGACAACCTCGCTGCGTTCATGATCACATATCCTTCTACATTTGGTGTCTTTGAGGATGGTGTCCAGGAGGCAACCAAGATCATCCACGATAACGGTGGCCAAGTTTACCTCGACGGCGCGAATCTCAACGCTCAAATTGGTGTTACGAACCCTGCGATCTGTGGAGGTGATGTATGCCACTTGAACTTGCACAAGACTTTTGCTATTCCTCACGGTGGTGGAGGGCCTGGTGTTGGCCCCATTTGTGTCCGCGAGCATCTGGCGCCCTTCTTACCCTCCCACTTTACCCTCCCCAAGGCGGCCGACAACAAGGCAATCGATGCTGTTTCCGCTGCTCCCTACGGCAGCGCATCTATTCACCTTATTTCTTGGGCATACATCAAGATGCTCGGAGGTGACGGTCTTGCGCAGGCATCAAAGGTCGCGCTCCTCAGTGCAAATTACATGGCTGCACGGCTCTCCGACCATTATCATGTCCGGTTCACCAACAAGAAGGGTCGCGTTGCTCACGAGCTCTTGGTCGACCTTGCGGATTTCGAGAAGAGTGCTGGATTGAAAGTCACCGACTTTGCGAAGCGTCTCCAGGATTATGGGTTCCACCCGCCGACGTGCTCGTGGCCGACTTCGACATGTATGCTCATTGAGCCAACGGAGTCGGAGTCGCTGGACGAACTGGATCGGTGGGTAGTCATGTGTTAGCTCATATGCTGCTGGCTCACGCTCTATAGATTCTGCGACGCGATGATACAAATCCGCCGGGAAGCGGAGGATATTGTGACTGGCAAGCAGCCCAGGGATAACAACCTTCTCAAGAATGCCCCCCATACCCAAGCCGTTGTATCCGTGCCGGACTCTGAGTGGAACCGGTGAGTGACCTGCACCTAACTCAGGCCAATGATACTGACCTGTGAGATAGTCCGTATGACCGCCAGACAGCTGTCTACCCTCTTCCATATCTGCAGGAAAAGAAGGCATGGCCCACTGTGTCCCGCATAGATGATGGTGAGCACCAATGATCGTCACAGATGTAATGTGTGCTGAATTACACTTTCCTTTAGCCTACGGCGATTTGAACCTTATCGTGAGTTCTACAGGCTATTCATCCAAACGTCTCACTGATTGAACCCTTCATAGTGTGACTGCCCTTCCGTCGAAGAACTTGCCTCCGAATCATAGTCGTTGCTTTGCTTTGCACCACCATCTATTCACCTAGATAATTTGTTTAATATTTGTACTATTAGATGTAGGCCGTGCACGCTGTTCTTCAACCGAAGGCGCAGGCCATTATAGATTAGTTTTTGGTTATGGTTGGGGTTTTCTGGTTTGATTACGTGCCCGTGCATTTACGATGCCTTTGTGGTGTACAAATGGATATCGATGACTAATGCTCCATTGTTGCATGATCGAGATGCGACAGGCAGTGAACACTTGATATCTGCTGATTCACTCCTGGTCTTGGAACAATGATTCTGAAGCCCGTACCCTGCTGCTGAAATATGATTTAAAGAGGCTTTAGTGAATTCAAACTTCGTGTCAGAATCTCGATAGAACACACATAACACACAGGCCAGCTTCTTACGACAACACTGTCTACTTTTCTCTTCTACATACCGCATGCCGCATGCCCATATACCTCGGGTGACGGTAAGGCGCAGCCTGTAGCCTGTGGCGCTTTCGCGACCACGTGAGGTCGGCCCGAGAGCACCGAAGACGGGGCCACGTATTTTGGAATACCTCGCGATTTCGATCTACTTTCGTCGTCTGCATATTCCGGGCTTACCTTGTCGATTTACTATCTTGAAGCAATGTCTCTGAAGGCTGCAAGTACTCCCATTGTTTCTCATGCATCCTTCTCACTAAACGTGTAGATCGTGAAATGTGAACCTGCAATACCACCGTGCTAAATTGGGATTTACTCACTATTGTGCCCAGCCGTACTTTCGGGTGACTCCCTTGTTCTTCGTGGACGCCCCGGCCCTCAAGGGCAACCACCTAAAGAACGGTTAGTGTGCCCAATTACCCACTGGGCCTCACCCTGATCGCGCTGCCAGTGTCCTCCATCTTGCCGATGTCAGCGCCCCGCGAATGGGCTCTAGCAGTCGCGAGGATGAGGTGCGTAGATCCACCAATATTTGGACACGCGTTAAGCTAACATTTAATAGCCGTGGGCGTACGAGGCGCGCGAATTCCTCCGCGCCTTGGCTGTAGGCAAAGAGATCTCATTCGCGTCTGCACATTCTCTTCCCAGCAACGACGACATCCCACGCGACCTTGGCACTGCAGAGATCAATGGAGTCGATCTAACGGCGGAGGTCATCAAGAATGGCTGGGCTAAAGTGAAGGACATCAAGCGTGACCCAACTGAAGAGGATACGCGTCGTAGAGAGCTGGAGAATGAAGCAAAGGCCGCTGGCAAGGGTGTATGGAATCCCCATGGACCTAAGGTGCGCTCTCGTTCAACGCATACGGCGATGAAGCTGATCTCGTGCTCAGTCTGTCACTGTGAACCACACCATGCCCGTGGATTCCATCGCATTCTTGAACGAATGGAAAGGAAAGAGCATTGACGGTTGGTCCTGAAGTATGATCCATTTCCGGCCTGCTCATTTTCGTCCCAGCTATTGTGGAGAGCGTACGTGAAGGCAGTCTTTTGCGCGTCCGTCTCTTGCTGCCCGAAGGCGACCATCAAATGGCCAACATCAACCTTGCTGGAGTACGCAGCCCGAAAGTTGCAAGCAGGCCGGACGAAGTATCCGAGCAATGGGGAGAAGAGGTCTGCCTCATTTGTTCTTGATTCTCGCCTTTCCTAATTTCCCACCAGGCTAAATTCTTCACCGAGTCTCGACTACTTCAACGTCCTGTGCGCGTACAACTTTTGTCACTACCCACATCCACCGGTGCACCTTTCCAAAGCGGGGCAAACGGCGCACCGGCACCAGCAACTGCCAGTTCATTCATCGGCAATGGTGCGCGTCGGGACCTCCCCGTGTAATGTGACGCTCATATTATGCAGTATTACACCCTGCTGGTAACATTGCCGAGTTCCTCGTGGGTGCTGGCTTGGCGCGTATCGTCGACTGGCATGCAGGTATGCTCGCTGCCAATGGCGGCATGGAGCGCCTTCGTGCCGCCGAGAGGTCAGCAAAAGAGAAGCGCCTCAACTTGTATGCATCCGCGCCCGTTGTTTCCGCAAGCAAGCCAAGTGGTACTTCATCCAGCGGGCAGAGCAGCACCTTCGAAGGCCTGGTTATCCGTGTATGGAGCGGCGACCAGATTACTGTTTTGGACAAATCTTCCGGCAAGGAGCGTCGTCTACAATTAAGTTCAACTCGCGGACCCAAGTGCGTTCTCGTGTGCCCAGCGAGATTTCCAGCTTACTGAAATTCGTTCCAGACTGTCTGACCCAAAGCAAGCGGCCTTTGCGCACGATGCGCGAGAGTTCTTGCGCAAAAAGCTCATTGGCAAGACAGTTCGCGTCTCTATCGACTTTGTGCGCCCTCCTGAGGGCGGCTTCGAGGAGCGTGAATGCGCAACCGTCCGCTACGGGGGCTCCAACGCGAACGTGGCCGAGCAATTAGTCGAGAAGGGCCTGGCAAGCGTTGTCCGTCACAGACGCGACGATGAAGACCGCTCTCCTGACTATGACAAACTCATGGCGGCAGAGCAGGCGTGAGTAAAACATGCCATCGAGTAAGTCCTTCATTGACATGAGGCGTAGGTCGATTACCGAGCAGCGTGGTATATTCTCCGGCAAGGATGTACCCCCACCCAAGCAACCCGTCAATATCTCAGAGGTATACATATTTTAGCTGCATACATTGGTTCTCATCACACATTCAGTCACACAGTCGGGCAACGACGTTCCTCAACGGGTTCAAGAGGATTGGCCGCATTCCTGGAGTGGTGGAATATGTTGCAGCTGGTTCTCGCTTCAAGTGAGTAGATTTAGCGTATTCCCTGCACTCAACTTATGCTCCCTCCAGAATTTTGCTACCAAAAGACAACCAAACCCTCACTCTTGTGCTTGGTGGCATTCGCGCGCCTCGCACTGCGCGCAACGCCTCCGAGAAGAGCGAGCCATTCGGACAAGCGGCTTTCGATTACGCCAACCGCAAGTACATGCAACGCGACATTGAGTTCGAGGTCGATACCATCGACAAGACTGGTGGCTTCATTGGGGCATTATATTTGAACAAGACTGAAAACGCTGCTGTTTCACTGGTACAACAAGGCCTTGCAACTGTGCATGGTTTCTCCGCCGAAACCTTGCCGTGGGCTAAGCATCTGTATGACGCGGAGGCCGACGCAAAGGCTGCACACAGAAACGTAAGTCTTTGGGACAGGTTTGCGCACCTTTTATTCAAAACAACATAGATATGGCAAGACTTTGACGAGACAGCCGAAGCAGTAGAGGCCGCCCCCGAGGTCGACGCAAACGCGCCTCTCAAAACAGAATATCTCGATGTGATCGTCAGCGACATCCGTCCCAAAAACGACTTTTCGTTCTCCGTGCAAATTTTAAACACTGAGGGTGAGTTCGGCCTAGGCAGGAAATTGCTTGTCGCTAACATTGCTCACTAGGCATCGCGGCATTGGAAAAGCTCATGAAGGAGTTTGCAATGTTCCACAAAAGTGCACCTGCTGCGCCTGCTGGGTTTATTCCAAAGGGAGGCGACTTGGTGTCCGCCAAATTTTCTGACGGCGCCTGGTACCGTGCCAAGATCCGTCGAGCGTCACCTATTAAGCGTGAGGCCGAGGTCACCTTCATCGACTACGGCAACCAAGACACCGTGGCATTCTCAAATATTCGACCTCTGGATGGTCGTTTCCGCTCGCTACCTGGACAAGCCCATGACGCAAAATTGAGGTCAGCTTGATTCACTTTTTGACTTTTATTGGAGGCGCTGACCGTCGACACCAGTTTCCTCAAGATCGTTGGCCCAGATAGCGAATATCATGCCGATGCTGTGGGACGCTTCAGCAGCCTTTGTGAAGGGCGGAAGCTCGTCGCAAACGTAGACCATCGCGAAGGACAAACACTGCATCTTCGCCTTATCGACCCGACAGACCCTGCGTCTGCGAGTGATCCCCTATGGTGCATCAACGCCGAGCTATTGCGGGACGGTGTGGCCACCATTGACCGCAAATGCCGCTACCTATCCTCTTATCCCGAGCTGATCAAGCGCTTCCGCGCCACCACGCAGGAGGCAAAGCGCGACCGTGCGGGGATGTTCGAGTTTGGTGATGTCGAGGAGGACGAGTAGGCTAGTACGACTACAAAATATCTTGTAATGAGAAGCAAGCGGAATAGGCCCCTTGCCGGAACGATCACTGCATCGTTTCGCGTCCACGTGATATATGCACATTGATCGGAGGGATCGCACGAAAGTCTGCGGGTTGCATACGGCTTTTACGCGTAAAAACAACAGGAAAACGATTCAAATGAGTGCCATAAGTACACGTCGAACGTTCAGGCCTGTCAAGACTGGGAATGCGAGGTCAAGTCTGCTAATACACTTGGTAAGTGGTGTGGTTGCCGCACAATCAAGTGTTTTTCTAGCTCATAATCGTGACAAGCTTCACGCGCACGCTTCAACGATGGAATACTAAGTCAGTCAATTTTCTCCTTGCAGATTTAGACATCTCCCGGACCCGTTCAGGGTAGCACCGTAGAGCAGATACTATGCTACATGTTCAGCACTGCACCATGTTTCCTGACGAAGATGTGGACACAAAACGCATTTATGGACAGCAAGCTTACGAAGGAACCACACGAGGCCACGCTTACGCTCGTGATTTATGTGTCGCTGTGCTGCTCTAGAAAAGAGGGTGACTTTGCCGCAATTACAACAGTAACATTGAACATTTCAAGCGGACGTCTTTGGAGACTCGCCAGTCTCCTCCTTCTCCTGCTGGACCTGCTTAGGTGCCTTGCCACTCTGAGAACAAATGAGATATTGCAGCTCAAAGAATTTTGGATACGCACGGTGGGCTGCTTGGCGACTTCCTGCAAATCATTGGGTGTTGCCTCTGCGTCCCTCTCCTCCTTCGAAGAGTTTCCTGCAGTAGACTGAGGAGCGGGCTCAGACTCGGGCTCAGCCTCCTTGGTTGCTGGAGTCTGCGAAAAGTGTTAAATATTGGTGTATGTCGGAGTGAATTATTGGCACCTCAGCGTCGGCAGAGTTGGGCGCATCGGTGGACTATGTCAATTTGAGCATTGTTACACCGCGTAGACTAGCGGGGGGGCTGACCTCAGCGGCGGCAATGGACGTGGTGACATCTGCCTTGGTACCCTCGTCATCGGTTATCTCGACCTTGGAAACCTCCTGCGCCTTTTCTGGCTCTTTGTGGTGCTCGGCGTGCTCGGCATGTTCAGCGTGAGCTTTTCCTGTCTTGCGGGCGGCGGGAGAGACAAGGTAGGCGAACTGTAAACCAACGCGTCACAAGTCAAAATGGCATGTTGCGGGGTAGTTGTTGAGCGCAGGACGTACGAGGGGACCAAAGACAACTGCAGATCCAATCTATATGCATCCCTTAATATCAGAACTTTTGTGCAGCGTAATTTTGAAGTTGGGGTAGACGCACAATCCAGGGCGTGTCGCTGGATTTGGTGTGAGCGCCTGGAGCGGCTGAGCTCATCATCCGGCGACCAGCAGGGCGGGACGCGGATGCGGACGCGCGGAACGCTGCGCGGAGCGACGAGGAGAAGACGCGGGCAGACATCGAAATGGCACAAAGTCAAAGCTCGAATTCAGCAGCCTTAATATTCGGACAAGACCGGGCGTTTTACACGTCATTGGCGTACCTCATCAAATGAAGCCACACACAATTGACTCCGTGCCGAGCTCGTGCAACACTGCTAGCAACATTGGCCATCGTACTGCAAATTACTGGTGTTCGTCTATCGTTTACTCAAACGTTACCACTGTAGTATCAATGGCTAGTCCTATTAGACTAGTGACGTTCGACGTCTTCAAAACGCTAATAGTTCCTCGTTTGCCCATTCACGAGCAATATTGCGAAGTCTTTCGCCAATATCTTGATGGCTTCGATGCAGGACAAACAAAAGCTGGGAAAGTCAAACAGTCTTTCAAACAAGGTCGTCTCGAATTCATAAGTAGCTGGTGTGAATCTGACTACCCATGCAGCTCTGGCTGAGATGAGGCGCGAGGCGCCAGCATACCCCAAGGGCGCCCGCCCGTGGTGGGGAGACGTTATTCTTCGCACTGCGGTGGGCGCAGGGGCTCATCCTACGGGTCAGTTTCAATTTCTCACTGCAGCTACCGCGTAGGACTGGCCCTTACCACCCTACGTTCAGAAATAAACGAAAATGTGGAAGAGATAATTGACACTCTCATGCGTCGGTTCAGCTCTAGTGAAGGTTATCGCGCATATGAAGATGCTATACCTACCAGTGGGTCGAACTCCAAGGATTTATGATGCAGGCTTGCTTACAATTGTGCAGTCGAGACACTACATTCACGAGGAGTATTGACTGCCGTTGTCTCCAATTCGGATTTTCGCTCGCGTAAGGTCATGTTCTTCTCTAAATGAATACTATAGATCTTACAGGCGTCATACAGGACTTGCTCTCAAGGATCTCGGCTTCCCTGCATATCTAGACCCCATATTGCTCAGCGAGGAAGAAGGGATAGAAAAGCCGGATCCACTTATCTTCAAGCGAGCACTTGAACGCATCAATGCCACAGGTGTTATGCCGCCTATCGAACCAGCGCAATGTGCCCATGTCGGGGATGAATTCGTCGAGTTCGTTGATTCTCATGAAATCTTTTTGCGCTATACTGAATACCTTGCACTGGTAGCGATTATCGAGGTGCCCTTGGTGCCGGGTGGCGAGCTTACCTTTTGCATCGTCCATCTGAACCTGCTCCCACATCCAGCGGCCCAGATGGTGAAGAACTTGTCGATTTGAGAGGTGTACAGGTCATAAGAACTCTGAGTACCCTTGTTAATGTATAGGCTGGAGTGGGTATCCCAAAGGCGATTGTACAATGGTTCTTAGTCAAACGCATTGTTTTTCCTCTTCTGCCGCGGAGAGAGACCCACTACGCACCGAAGGAGTATATCAGCCCATCTCATATTTGTAGGGATGATTATTCACTCAGTGTCTACCTTCAAATTCCGCATCGACTTTCGCCAACGAAATATCATGCAGCTTTTTGCCCCCGCCGTCGCTCCTGCTAGCAGACTTGGTGAGTATCGCGTGCTCTCTAAGCATGCTGGGATACACCTCTCCCCTCTCTGCCTGGGCGGCATGAGCCTTGGCGCATCAGATGGAGTGTGGGCTTCCACGCTGGGTGCTGTGATGACGAAGGAAAAGAGCTTCAAGCTCTTGGACGCGTACTTTGAGAAGGGCGGGAACTTCGTCGACACCGCAAATGACTAGTACGCAATCTATCACTCCGTCCTCCGCGTAGCCTCAAGAAATTGACGCCTATTGTAGCCAAGACGAGACCTCAGAGCAAGTTATCGGAGAATGGATGGAGGAGCGCGCCAATCGCGACCAGATTGTCCTTGCGACCAAATACACGACGAATTATAAACCCCGCGACGCCTCCATCCGCACCAAGGTGAATTATACCGGGAACAACGTCAAAAGCATGCATATCAGCGTAGAGGCCAGTCTCAAGAAGCTCCGAACGTCCTACATTGACATACTCTACGTGCACTGGTGGGACTACGAAACATCCGTCGAAGAAGTCATGGATGGCCTGCACAACTTGGTCACCTCTCGAAAGGTGCTCTATCTCGGAGTCTCGGACACGCCTGCCTGGGTTGTTGCGCAGGCGAATACCTACGCAAAAGCTTACGGAAAAACGCCGTTCGTTGTCTACCAGGGCAAATGGAGCATCCTGGACAGATCGTTCGAGCGCGACATCATTCCCATGGCGCGCTCGTTTGGTATGGCCCTCACTCCATGGGGCGTCGTCGGTCGGGGCAAGCTTCGCACGGATGCCGAGGAGAAGCGACGTATGGAGTCTGGCGAAAAAGGACGCGGAGGGGACGACTGGTTGCGTACCGAGTCAGAAGTGGCCATGTCGCATGCCCTCGAGAAGGTAGCCGAGGAGCTCGGAATCAAGAGTATCACCGCAGGTATGCTTCGTTGCGCGCTTGACGAATCAAACTCACCTGACGTCTGTGGGTTACCAGTGGCTATTGCGTATGTCATGCAAAAGACGACCCACGTCTTTCCGATTATTGGCGGCAGGAAGACCGAGCATCTTGAAGACAATCTAGAGGCGCTGGATATCACACTGTCATCCGAACAGATCAAATATCTCGAGAGCATCCTACCGTTCGATCCTGGATTCCCGACGACCATGATTGTACGTGGCTCTTTGGCACACTTGGCACGCCTTTCGTTGACAGTGAGTAGGGGGACGGCACTCATATCAATAGGTACATGAAAACGGCAGGGGTGGTTATCAAGAACCCCTTTGAACAGCCTATCGCCTTGAGCACACCTCGCTGAAGTATACGGATCCAATCCGCAATTAGATGCATGCATTGTGCTTACTAAGCTTGATCGATATGCTATGTCGATGTTGAAAGGAGTAATCGCGAAATGAAATCACGTAGATATTTTCGCGAAGTTGCACTCTGCTGGATTTATACACATTGTGTGATTTATTCGAAAAGAGACTGTCATACTACAATAACTGACAGTTGCCGACGCATCAATCCCATCCCTCATTCTCATCCATTCTATCGTCATCATCCAGGTCATCTGCAATCGCCTTTCCTTCCTGAAAGACAGAACGAATTTCATGGTCTTCTGGTGCCTCTGCATTTATGTATCCGTCCAAGACCTGACCCGCGATCTCTGCCTGACCGTCAAACCGCAGAACTTGAGTGAGGGGAAAGTTGAACGCACCAGAGATTGCCTTCATCTCCTCTTTGACACCGTCACTCATCCACTCCTGCTCCCATCCATAAACCAGCCGCGAGAGCGCTTCGATAAACATTTGGGGGGCACCTGCAAGATGCTGCGTTGGTTGTGTATGGAGCTGTCGTCGTAGGTAATCGTGCTCCTGGAAAACAACGAGGTGATGGAATAGGTATACGGTGCGGGTGATACGACGCAGTGTACTACCAAGAAAGGTGAGGATCCGACGCAAAGATACGTGCACAAAAGAGACGTACGCAGACACACGTTCAGGAGAGCTGACGAAATCGTCGTCGTCCTGCCACAGCGGACGGCTGATACCCACAAGGTAGCGAGATAAGCTGGGGAGGAGAGCGGGAACCTTGGATATTGTCGTATCCGGAGCGACGCTCATAAGAGAGAGACAGCGAATAACGGAATCCTGGAGGACCAGGCCATCTTCATCTTCATACTTCGTATCCTTGTCCAACAGAAACGCACAAAGCCTCTCGATTAACGGAAACTTCTTTATATCATTTCCTAGAGTGACATATGGAGTAGTGGCTTGTGGACCTATAGGCAGCGTTGAGTGATTATGACTTTTTTTGGGATGCTAGACTGACAAGAGGAAATATGGAGAGCGATAAAGTCGGTGACCCGCCGCAATAGCCAGCTTGGGTTCGAAAAGTGGAGGAGAGTTGCATACGTGCTCGATTCTTGCGTTAAGCACAGAAGTCTATGTGTATCAGCATCACAGTGTACACCGCCGACAGGCCGTGAAGATGGCTTACCGTAGGTCATCATGGCACCCTGGATTCCAGCACAACGCGCACAGGAGATCAATTATTGCGTCTGCAAGAGGCTTGTTTACAGGGAGGCTGGGACTGTGTTGCAGGTTGCGAGAAATGAAGCCGCAAAGAGACACCAGCAGGCGTGGTTGGAAGGACGTATCCTTTGACGGAGAAATCGGTGAAGTAGGGGATAGTAATTTATTGGTGAAATTTGGCACTGAATAAATTAGGTGGTGCAGGAGACCAGTAATCGTGAGGGATGCTGGAATCTGTAAGAAACAATATCAAGACAATTTCCGCAATCACTATGTTGACCTCACGTTATTGCTCTCGAAAAGCAAGGAAGCCATAGTGACAAGGGAGGACGCGATAGAGGTAGCTACTGCTTGGTAGTCACTTATCATGCTTACAGACATGAGCAGTTGACCTATGGCAGTGTGGTAGAGGGTATCCGGGAGAGAAACAGTGAGAAGCTCTTGGAGGGCGGTCTGATTTGCGGTTGGGTGTTTGTAGGTCAAAATCGCACGATGCAGCTAGAAGAAGTGAGTTATGTGAAAAAACTCATGAGATTTATATACCTCTGCTTTCCAGTCCAGCGCAGGAAGGTCAACCACAGGGGGTCCATAGTCAATCTCCATGATGTATTCCTGCTCTTGGCCTAGCGGAGGGCCTGGCTGGGGCGTAGTATCGATGAAGGGGTCGTTAGCGTCCATGTCTACGTCTGGGGCAGCATCGTTATCCTCCATCATTACATCCACAAAGCCATAATCTGACGGGGCTTGACTTGTTGGTGAACTGGATGAAGCAACTAGACGTTGCTCCTTCTGCTGCTTCCCGGCCTTGTTACGCGGACGAAGAGGGCTAGTGTCTCCGAAGGCATTTTGGAAACCACGAAGACCTTGTGAGGGGCGCGGTTTAGCAACCGGGCTCGTAACTGGGCTAACGGTTCGTGGGACAGTCACTTGGGAGAAATTGCGTATGGTTATGGGAGTTGTCTGTATGCGTGCAGGAGTAACCTGAGGACGCGCAGGGGTGGCTTGGGGACGCGGTGGCCGTTGTTGGCGTCGAGCAAGTTCGGCATCTTGCCGCTGACAGCGATGTAAGAGATTGGGCGCACAATTCACGTATAATCTCACTTGAAATAGCATTTCAGATTGCATCTTCTCGCGTTCCATTTTCATGTCGCGCTGTAACTGCGTGACCTTTTGGTTCACTTCCTGCACTTTAGCCTGGGCTTCGGCTATCTTAGCTGCATTCTGTTTCTTCTCCTGCACAGGAATAAATGTTATGGAGCTCAGTGCGCCATGACAGACTAACCGTCTCCATCTTTCTGCGCAGCATGGTCACTTCACCCGATTTCTTGTACGCTTCATCCTTGCGAGACGTCAATTCAGCATTTACACGCTCTAAATCAGCTTGGAGGGCAGCGAGTTTGACTTTTAGCTCAAGATCTTGCGTGGAATTTGGAAGTGAAGTTGGAGGATCTGGGGTTGGTGTTGGACGTGACTGGGGTATTGGTCTATGCACATTTCTGTTCGGTGGTGGTGGAGGCCGCGAACGGGGTGGAGCAATGGACGGCTGCCTGTTGCTGACCGGCGTGTTCCGTGGATTATCTTGGATTCCATATTTTCCATTTCCCGTGACCAAAATATCTGGGAGGTCGTCGAGAGATTGCAGACGCGACGGTGGCGCGTTCTGTGCCAGGCGCGGACGTTTCGCGGGTGGAGGGGCGAGTTGACTACTGCTTGGACGTTTGGCACGCTCTTCCGCGACGCGTGCATCAATGAGATCCCATGTTTTGTCGTCGATAGCATCGTCGCTGAAGAAATCATCGTCGTCGGCCATGATGGCACTGAGTCAAGGACGGCATTTGCCGGCATCTCTCTCAACCGTACTTTGATGTCGGACGGCGCGCCACTAAACAGTAAAGATGACGAACGCGCAAAGTACAATAGACGCGCGGCACTCAGGGATGCGAACAATAACCCTACACCCAAGGGTACGAAGATTCGCCTCTTGGTGTTTTTCGCTTTGTTGAGCACTTTCAGAATCGGCTAGACTTGACTCTTCACTCAAACGACACACTGCGTTAATCAAGCGCGTTAAACAATCCATAGCTACCGATAACCGGGACACCATTCTCAAAGATGTGGACCAACTCTCGTTAGAAAAGTACATCGACGAAATAACAGCCGCCACAATCGAAGGCATCGCTCGCTGCAGGACCGACAAGGATGTCTGGAGTGCTGTTGAAGTTATATCGGCAATTCACAGGCGCTTTCCTCACGCATACACCCCAGGGCTCGTCTCTGGTTTGGCCTTGGCGCTCGCAGGTCCTGGCAAACCAACTGGCATCCCAGTCGAGCAGCGCGAGAAAGACGATGCTGCACGGCTGACACGCCAACGCCCGGTGTTTCGCGTATGCTCGGAGTTGGCTCTTGTTGGAATCATCGCCGACGCACCAGGCAAAAGCGGGGGAGAGTGGATGATGGGAATTCTCAAGGGCCTGGTGTGTGACAATTTCTTGGTTCCTGGATAATGCTCATCACATACAGATATCCAATGATCCCTCTCTATCATCTATGCCTTTACTTACGACCTTCCTCAAGAGTTATGCATCCTCGTACCTCGGCGTATCGCCCAAGCAAGCAGAGTTCCCGGACCTGCATGAGCAGCCAATGACCCTGGTTGAACCCGATGTCCGCGAGCGCTTCAAAAAGATGTGTGGAATGTACTACGACAATGTGTCCAAAAAACTCGTCATAGAACACAAGCGCTTACAAGAACAAGACCGCCGGAATCATGAAGCGTACATCCGTTCAGGAGAAATATTCGAGGACAGGCAACAGGCATACGAGAAGATGACCAAAAACTACGAAAGGCTGCTTGCCAATACACAGACACTCTCAGAGCTTCTGTTCCTCCCTATGCCTGAGCTACCTACCGCCGCCCACAAATCGGACTCGATTCAGATCGGTACCAACGCGTCAAGCATCTTCGCCAACGGGGACAATGACGACGTGACATACGGGGGCAAGTGGGAGGATGAAGAAGAGCGTCGGTTCTTCGAGGATGTGCAAGATATCAAGGACTTCGTACCTAGAAGCGTACTCGGGCTGGAGGATGGCGACAAGGAAGTCGCAAAACTCCCAGAAGGCAAGGATCCCGATGCTGAGGAAAAGGTCAAGGAAGGAATTCGGCAACTGGAAGAGGAGATCGAGAAGTTGGCTTCCGGTGGTACCGTCGAGTCCACTTCTCAGGCAGTCGAAGATGAAGAGGACGGGTATGTCCATTTTTGTGTCAGTAAACTCTGAGGTTCTTCTGCTCATCTCAACCAGCGCTGTTACGCCTGTGCCAGGGACTCCCCGTGCAGCGACGCCCACACCGGATTCTCATGCCCCACAAGGAGCGTCACAACTCCTCACAGCGCTATTGACGCGCCTGCCCGATGCCACCAATCGCGAGTTTGTCGATCAGGCTGCGGTGGATTTCGCATTTCTCAGCTCTAAGGCGGCACGAAAACGTCTCGTGAAGTTTCTCAGCCAGGTTCCCAAGAACCGTACGGATCTCTTGCCCCACTACTCTCGGCTGGTGGCTACGTTGTGCAAGTACATGCCGGATATTGGAACCGACCTTATTGCTGTCGTAAGTATCTTTCCCCTGCTGGTTGTGTTTATTCTGATCATTCGGGCCAGTTGGACGAAGAATTCCGATACCTTCAACGCAAGAAGAATGTCGTCAAGGAGCTCGCTGAAGTCCGTCTCAAGGTCAGTTGTTAGATACCGATTCTCGAATTGCATCTATGCATCTTCTGACATATATGTAGAACATCATGTTCATTTCCAACCTCACCAAGTTTGGTGTAGTTCCAGTTCATACGGTTTTGCACATGTTCAAGGTCTGCTTGGATGACTTTTCGGGTACCAACGTGGAGAACATCGCATTGTTGCTCGAAGGATGTGGTCGGTATCTTCTCAGGAGCGAGGAAACGCGCGAGCGCTTTGGGACAATGGTCGGTCGTCTATTTAGTCTTATTATATGCAGCATACTTACCAAGATGTATAGCTCGAGCTCATGCGACGCAAGCAAAGCTTACAGCACTTTGACCAACGCCAGCTTGTTCTTCTCGAGAATGCTTATTATCAGGTTGGATACTAATTATGCCGCCGCCGCACTCTTCGTAACTGAAGTTTTTATAGTGCAATCCTCCCGAGCGCGGCCCTCGACAAGAAAAGCAGAGGAGTAACATGGAGTTGTTCATCCGCCATCTCATCTATGATGTCCTTGCCAAGCGGACTATCGACAAGGTCTTGAAGCTCATTCGAAAACTTGACTGGGAAGATGAGACCGTCGTCAATGTACTCTTCAAGATATTCACCAAGCCATGGAAAATCCGCTTTGTCAACGTCGGCTTGCTTGCCATGCTCACATACGATTTGCATCGCTATCATCCCGAGTTCTCCGTCGCCGTGGTGGATCAGGTCTTTGAAGACATCCGCCGTGGTGTTGAGCAAAACATCTACAATTACAACCAGCGACGCATGGCAACCATCAAGTTCCTCGGCGAGTTGTACATCTTCCGTATGATTAGCTCAAGCCTTGTGTTCGACACCCTGTGGATGCTTGTTACTTTCGGTCATCGTATGTGCTCCCTTCCATTAAGTCTTGCCTTCGTTTTGACCCCTCCCCCCTTTCATATTCAGCTGACTCTCGACCGATGCCGAATCAACCTTGTGCTATCGACATGCCCGATGACTCTTTCCGCATTCGTCTCATATGTACCCTCTTGGATACATGCGGCTCCTGCTTTGACCGTGGCTCGCAGAAGAAAAAGCTGGACAACTTCCTCATCATGTTCCAAGTAAGTCGTCAAATGAAGTGCGGTCAGTCATCTGACAGGGTGTAGTTCTATATTCATTGCAAGCAACCACTGTCCATGGATGTTGACTTTATGGTTTCCGATACCCTCGAAATCCTGCGTCCCAAGTTTGAGCTTGTCAAAACGGTGGAGGAAGCGGCGAAGGCTATGGACGACATGATGAACACCGCATTCCAGTCGGTTGAAGGTGCGTGCATCGGATATATGGCTTTTTGGTTTTAACACTATCTGCAGCAGGTGTGCCCGAGGATAACGAGGGCGATGATAGCAGTGATAGCGAAGATGAGGAAGATGAAGAGGAAGACGATGAGGAAGACGACGCGGAAGAGTCCGACGAGGTCAGAGCCCCTTCGCCTGACCAAGATGTCATCCTTTCGTCGACAAGTCATGAGCACCTTGGTCCAACGGAGGATGACGAGGCAGACTTTGCGAAGGAGCTTGCCAGAATGGTCACTGATACGAACAAAGTGGACAAGAAAGCTGCGCAGGCGTTCTGGGATTCCGCGGTGTTGCCCGCAATGCGGGGCAAGAAGAAGGAGGACGCCTCCGTCGAAGATGATGCTAATGGAACGGACAACATGAGGTTCATGGTGCTCTCGAGGAAAGGGAACAAACAACAGGTGAGCACAGGGCCCTCAGTTTGCGCTCGTTGATGACTGACATGAACTACCAGGCGCGCCAATTGGCTATCCCATCTGAAGCGCCGTTGGCTGTACAGACTCGTACTGCTCAGCTTCAAGACAAGGTAGAGCAGCAGCATCTGAAGCGGCTTGTTCTAGACTACGAGCATCGCGAAGAATTGGAAGAACTGAAAGGTCTGTTCAACCTATCTTCTCGCTGCTCAATCCTCATCATCCAAAAGCACTGGAAATGGCACACCGACACGGAGCAATCAAGATCCGATTCGCTGCTGGTTGATGCCTGCTCCCGCATCCCTCGAAGTAAGATGGAACTCCCATTTTTTGGCTCGTTATATGCGCTACTACCTATCCTCCCGCCCACTCCCCCCACCGCGGCCTTTTGCTCAAAGATCTGGGCACCGCTTCGACTCCCCACCACCACCTGGTGGCGCGCATTGTTCCAATGAGCCTTCTTTTCTTTGGACTGGTAGCGCACTGCCGTGCCTCCCCCAGGGGGCCTCCTTGCATCAATGACGAAAGAGGGCCGCGATGCGAGCGGCTGTGGGCGATTCTGTAGTGTTTCTCTGTACCCCCATGTTGTTATCCGTCCTTGCTACACAAAGTACTTTGTAAATGTAACTGTCAATAAAATTTGCGCGGTATATCTTGCTGAAGTGGGATACCAGCCAGCCGACTGGCCTGACCATCGGACTCCATGGTTTGCTCCATGGCTCAATTTGATTGACCAATTGAAGGACTGGTGTTCAAGGCAGTGGGTTTTCATAATGCGTGTCCCCTCGAGGCCTCAGGCCTCAGGCCCCAAGCTCAAGCCCCAGTTTTGCTATATGCTTGGTCTTGAGTGTGAAATTTGCCCAAGTGAATGGTGCCCGTTAACTTTTGCTTGGGCCCACATAAACCATTCCAATTCTGCCTGATCCGGAGGTCGACTCTGCCCTTCTACTTTTGATCGGAAGTAATCAATTGGGCGGCTCCTTCTCACGGTCGCGAAGTCTGATTCGATTCCGTTTTTTACATAAAATGGGGTGCTCGCTTCTTCATGGACTACGAGGACTATAGCCTGCACGTGTTAATTTGCTAAACTTATATTTTCTTTTGCCCAATGGACACCGAAGCACCGACGTCGCTGGTCACTACAAAGTCGTCGGGCAGGATCAACCAGTACAAATTCATTGCCACCCTCCACCACAAGAACCATGGAGACACGAACGTCCGATTGTGTCTTGACGAAGACCGCGACCGCGAAGTGGTGCGCAGTGCAACAGCACATTCACCGATGGGTTTGCTAAACTGGCAGTAGGTCATCAAAGGTGTCAAGCGCAAGGGAAAACAGGAGAACATCAAAGCCCTACGGCGCAATCATCACAACGACCCCCCGAGCTCCCAGCAAAGCATAGACCGCGAAATAGCTATACTGCGCGCTTGCCGGCACCCCTGTCACGTCCAACTGCTAGAGGTTATAGACGACCCCCAACGCGACACGGTCTACATCGGTGCGTGGCCATTTTGGCCATGATGCATATTGTGCTGACTATGTCATGCAGCATTGGAGCATCTATCTGGTGGGCCTGTACAATGGGAACACAACGGGCGGCCAGCATTGACACTGGACCAAAGTCGACGCGTCCTGCGCGATGTCATTCTTGGCCTAGAATACCGTGCGTGGTATATCCATGGGATCCATTTGCCCGTCTAGATCACAGTCCACTTTTCCCAGTCCACACCTTTGGCATCATCCACCGCGACATCAAGCCTGCGAACATCGTATGGTCTGAAGACCGCGCCTACGCGAAGATCATCGACTATGGCATAGCGCATTGGAGCGAAAGTCGCGTCCCGCCTGAAGCTGCACACTGCTGGAATCTCCAACCCCTACGCGAATGTCGCGCTTTTCGCGATGCCGATCTCCTCAAAGTGCGCGGGACAAACTTTTTCTACGCGCCTGAGGTTATCTGGTATCAACCAGAGGCGCCGACACCTCCAGGGTCATTGGAAGACCTCGTCAAGCCCCCCATTACGCCGTCCGTCGATATATGGTGCCTGGGTGTAACGGCATACCTCTTTTTCTTCGGCCATTTCCCCTTCAATCCTCCGCCAGAATCACACAACAATCCATACGCGTTGAACCGCCAGATCCTAGAGGCAAACTGGGAGGTGGCGCCAGAGGGAACGATGGGCGCGGACGCGGTACCGGTGGATTGCCGGACGACGGAGGGCAATGTCACGCACTTGCTCGACCAGATGCTGCAGAAGGACCCGACGCGGCGTATCCCACTTCACCAGCTGAAGCGCCATCCATGGATCCTCGACGGCATTTCTGAGCCAGAGCATTGGTTGAATGTGACCGATCCCTTGCGGTTGTATTGCCGGAGCAGCACGTCGCGTTTGAGGGACTTGGTCTCGTCCTTGGTAGACACACCTCGGGCATTGGTTCGGATGGCTTGGGCTAGTAGACGCGTCGTTCTGCCGAGGAGTTGAACTGTTGGGTACTCATAGACACTCTCTTACATTGGATTAGACTTCTGTGCAATATTTCTTAGACTTGGGCCGTTAGACTATACGCAAATATGATCTCTTGGACGGATATTCTTCAAGTAAGTGTAGATGAAGATGTGGCTAAGGATGCGCAACAACAACTTCGTCCACCTTACTCCTGTTGATACAGAACCCTGGTGTTACCCACGTTTTACACCCACAACACACCCCAGCCCAGTCAAAGTTGCCCAGTTTAGCGTTGCACTTTTTGTTGGGACACAGAATCTTTCCCGCCATTTCCCCGTTGTGCAAGAACGGCTCCATCCATTTCATCTGGGTACAGTCAGTTGAAGGCATCCGCGATGTGTGTATCACGTACGGCTTCGACAAAGTAACCAGAGCATTTTGGATTTGCAATAATTGGTGGGCTTACAATGGACTCGAGCTTCACAGAAGTCGCATTGCTCGAGTGTGCCGGCGTCATTGAAATTCCATTGCGTAACGCTGCCAGCTTTGGGTTCGCGGACAATTGTGCAGCGAGTTCCTGCGGACTCGTGAAATGCTTTGGCCCCGCGGTGTCCTTCGCAGGCTCGTCCAAGGCGTTGGATAATCGACGTCCCAGCGTCTTCGCCGCATCTATTGTTGCGCCTTCTGTCTCTTCGTCCTCGACCGCTTCGTCATGGCCCTTGTCCTCAAGACTCAGAGCACCAACATTCATCACATTGCTAAGACCAGATGGCCGTCGTGGACGAGTCTCACTCCCAGACGTCGTTCGGGCGTATTCCATCTTCATCGACGGTCGCCGTGAGCTTGTTGGTGTCGTCCCAGCAGGTGTAGCAGGTCCCAGCTGTCCATGGTCCAGCATGTGTTCCCGAGCAGCAAGTTCTTGCCTACGAAAATTTTAGCCTGGTTCCCAACCTGCATGAACGCACCCAACGCACCTGCACATTTTGCATCGTATTCGTCTGTGTGTCCCAGACCCTCCAGGTGTATTTGGTGTTGGCGCAAACATGTTTGCGGTTTCTGGTAAACTCCCATCACCGTCTGACAATATGCATCAAGCCCATGCAAGTCACGGAGGTACCGAAGCATACTCATGACTCTTTCCGTTGTACGCTCGAGATAGAACAGCCGCGTATCTTTGTCGCGCTGTGAAATGCGGAAGGATGACTTGTGGAAGAGCTCAAGTTGCAGGAGAAAGCCAGGATTGGGTCTTTGGTAGATAGTATGAAGGTGGGGCAACCACGAGTAGGAGGATGGGCGTACTCGATTTGTGGCCGCTTCTCTCGAATCTGTGCGAGTGACTGCTCGACAGTCAAGCCGCCAGTGTACATCAGGTATGCTGCAACAATTGTCGCACTTCGACCTGCGCTGTAGATCAGCATGGAACAGGGAGAAGCACCACTTTACAAACGCACTCATTCCAGCATGACAGTGCACAAGCACACCTCTCCCTTTATCCAGCTCGGTTTGAATGAAGGTGATGGCTGGTAAGAAGTGCACCATTATATCTGCATCCTCTTCATCGTCAATGAGTAGCTGATTCTTGACAAAAGCCTTGCCCCGCATAAGTTGCAGAGCATAAGGACGAAGGACCATTGCGCGCACCTGGTTGATCATGATGCTTCCTCGCATAGCACTCAATATACTGAATATCTTGTTTTCCCTCAACAGCTCGACATTCTTTGCGCTGGAGAGGTCACCGATCCAAAGGCCAGGTAAAATTTCGTCCATGACAACGATGTGAGATGGGAAGTAGAGTGAAATGCAGAGGCAGAGCGCGATCACGCTGCAATTGATTGAAATTTCGCGATCGGAGATGGCGTTTCGTGCGTTCTCGTCTTCGTACAAAATTCTCAGATTCTCCCTCTAGATGGCAATTATTCGTTTGACAAGGAATATCCAATCCTTCTCGACGGTAAACAACGCAGTATCAATTCGATCTCAACCCACTCAAGCCAGTACAAAATCGGACCCATCCTGTAAGCGGAATGAATGTCCATCGTCCATTTCCTCTTGCTCCACCTCCCAGATCTCCTTTGCAACCGCCTCCCAGATGGCGACAGGCTTGTTGACGCTACAGGGAATTCAGATATGTCAGAATCGCCTGAACGAGGGAAGGCGTACGTCTCAGCGGTGACATGGAAGTTCAAATCAGCGGTATGGTCTTGCCATTCTACGGGGGATTATCAGTCGGGAAAAACAGACAGGAGAATGACAACCCACCTTCCGGCTCGGTGGGGTCCCAGATACCATATCCCAGCCTCCACGTGATGCCTTGGACGCTATGCGTCATGCTAGGATTATCGTGTCAATTTGAATAGTATCATTTCAGCCAGAAAAAACATACAAATCGGGCGGAGCCAGTGTATGGTTCTTCAGGCCAGTACTCTGCGAGACTTTAGGTTTAAATGTGACGCTGACTAGTTTGGATCAGGCCGACCTTAATCTCAGTGTCAATTGTCGAGAAGTCGGTGCTTTGCCCTCCAACAACACCAGCGTAGTGTTGGAAGGTGTCCTGATAACCACCGACAACGACAGTCCGGACCCCGTGGATTTTGGCCATCGTAATCTAAACTGGCGTGAGCTCGGGTACATGAAGGTCAGTGAGAAGGGCGGACGCTGAATAGTGAGCATGAACTTGCGCAGCTGAAAAAGCGTTAGTAAGGTTTGGTTTATGCACTGCTGCGTCCCAGCGTACCGTCCGTTGGAAACGATGATCACATCCTCCGGCAAGAAGAATCCCTTGGCTGGCGGCTCTTCGGCGAAGGGTTGACATTCTTGACCAAGTCTACCATGGATGAGGAATGGGAAGAACTTTTCAAGGCCGAAGTCACTTACCTGCGACCGAAGGCGTCTTCATGCCCATTAATGAGTTTCTTTAGTACTGGCTCCAGCACGCTATCGCCTTCAGAAAAAGGATCATTCGAAGCGTTCGTCCACTGCACGGCGTTATAGGATAAGAGGGTCTTAGGGTCGGCACCCTTCTGAATCTTCTGTACGATGGCTTGGGCGAGGGGTCCCGCGCGCATTGAAGTGTCCAATCCAGCCTGAGGTTCTGTAGACTCAGAGCGCCCAATGATCTTCGATTCGGAGGGTGAGTTACGCATGTTCAGAGCACCAAGTGCATACGAACCAAACGATGAAGCCACTACGGAGATAGAGTCAGCCAATGCAGTGAAAACAAAATCAACACATACATGAGCAATGCAGATAAATCCTAGTGCGCACGGTCAGTGAGGTTCTGAAATAAGGGACAATAGGCTTACCCCCTCCGTTGTTCGTCTATGGATGGTACTTCAGTACTGCATATGCGTACGCTACATGGGACATACCACATCAACAACGAGCTTCTTGGCTCCCGCATCCTTAAGACCCTTGAGGCCTTTATGAAGACTAGATTGGAACGTAGAGAATTTGGCTGCGGAGAAACTCCCAAGGGCAAGGACGCCAGTGGTGTTGTCATTGAGCAAGAAGAACTCGGCGACGCTATAACTTTCGTTCAAGGGATTCAACGCGGGCTGGAGTTTCTCTGGCAGCTCGATGTTGGTCATTGGAGACGCATCGAGGATTACATTCATGGGGTGCTGGCGCGCCTCGCGAGGGTCCACTGGAGGCTGCTGCTGGAAGTATGCCGCTGCGCTGGGGCCGTCTTCAACGGTAACCTTGGCATCGTACAGATCATGCCCGTTGGTCTTCGGTGTCGCCAGGCAGTTGTTCGCGCGGTACGAAGCAAAATCCGTGAAGTTGTTCGATCCTGAGCCGAAGCGCGAGCGGTAGGGCAGCTAGAAATGGAAGGAGAGCGTCAGATGTCGAGTTTCAGTGGCAGCTCAAATGGACAGAAGTAATCACCGAAACGATGTCAATGGCGCCTTCTCCATCGAGGCGCTGAACAACGAGCTCCACTCCGTCGACGAGCGGATGGACGTGCTGAGCGAAATTGCCCATAACGTACTCCCATCCGCCACTGCCGCGGTGGTAGGAGGAAAAGAAACTAGACAGCTATGAGAGCAAGTCAACAGCTGAAGGAAATCAACCTACGCATTCTGGCGTGTTCCAAAGGACTGGAAACCACCGGTGGTCTTTGCATTCGCATTGACAGACACAAGGGGGTGTTGCCCGTTGATGGTCAGAACGCGTGCACCAGAAAGCTATTTGGTAGTTTGACAATCAGTGACCTTGACTTTCTCCACACAACTTGAATTCAACGCACGCTTTCCAATTTGTGCTTGAGGTTAGCGGGCAGTGCCTCCTGCCAAAACTCAATTTCGTCCCCGAATTCCGCAGACGCGACGTCAAAGGCTTCTGGGGCGATGTGGACGTCTTGTGAACCGTCTTCTGCAGTCAGAAGGACCAGCGGGAGCGGAAGATACGAGACATAGAACGCTAAAGACGCGTCAAAACTACGACAGGTAGCGAACAGAAACCGAACCCACAGTCGTAGCAATAGTTGAGCGCGACACAGTGTCCGTCGTTGACGCGCCTGAACGCGTGGAAAATGTCCAAATGGAACTCAAATTCAGAGCTGTACTTCTGGGTACTGATACGCGCCAGGTCCGCGTGTAAGTCTTCATGCACGTCGCTCTTGAATGGCTCCGGCGCAGAGATTTGGTAGTTGACTGACGTGTGGAAGGCCAGAGTCTTGTTCAAAACTTCGATGGTCTATGTAGACGAGTTTGAGTAGACTAGAAGACACGATGTACGCAGTACCGACATTGGTGCGAATATCTTCGTTCAACGGCGCCATGTACAGGCATGCGCGCGCCTCAGCAGGAGATACCCATTTCTTCCCAGCAATGAGAGCGCAGGCGTCAGTGGGAACAGGCCAATTGGCCGTGCTCGGGGAGCATAACACTAGAGGCGCGAGGAGAAGGATGGGCCAAACCATGATGGTGATGGTCAAGCGCCAAGTGTCAATTTCCCCGCATTCGAGGCTTAAGTATGTCCGTCGGTCATCGGGCCGTAGTAGAGAACGCAAGAGTTATACCACTAAAGTGTAAGTATAAACCACCAGCAGATTGAGGGCTCCAGTTCGTGTGTTTAACAAGTGGAAGGACGTGTAGACATAATTGATACATAGATATTTAACAGAGTGTGGGTAGGAGGAGGGGATTATCACTGAACGTCCACGGTAACCTGAGTTGCAGCTGTAAGGCAATGTATGTTATATCGTACGGAAGGTAAATTGAGTCAAACTAATTTCACAGACAAGAATGCATAGTGCGAAAGCAATTGTTAAAGTAGATGTCGACAAAAACAGCAAAGGGACCGATCCGAATCTACAGAGGAACGCATGAGAAACGTAGACCGAAGGCGGACAATATCACTCACAGATAGTGGGCACCATGATCACCAATGACCCGACTGTTATGACAGCCCAAACTCCAAGTGACCCGGACCTACTTGCAGGAATGATAAAAACAACCCAATCGAGCTGTTTTGTTCGCAATGTGTCACCAACTCCTTCCCCGTCCACACTCGCCGGCCGTCACCGTACTCATCCGCTGTATCGTCAGGTCCGTCCGAGGTCCCACTCGATAATTCCAGCTCATGCCTACCAGCCTGGCGGTGGTAGACCTGGCTCCTTGACTTCGACCTCGCATGGTTGTTTGGTTTGAACACACTGCCCAGCGCCCCACTGTCCTCACTCTCCTGCTTCCCGCCCATCAACGTATCCTGCAGGGCCCGGAACGCCATCAACTCAATTGCACGATGCAATCTGTTGCCCTTCGCACTCTGCACCGACGCCGACTCGTCATAACGCTTGCGCAGCTCCGCCGCCCTATCCAACCAGTTGATCTTTTGGATGGTGTCCTGCATGCTGAACATGTAACGCCTCTTCTCCCCAACATGGTTCACGAATGCCACCTGGAATGTGTGTCGCATGAACGCTCGTTCCACCGAAACTTTGCAGCTAAGTGGGAGGCCGGTGTACTTCAGCGCGCTGGGGCCGGAACGGTACATGAGGAACGTCTTTGGACCCAAGGAATTCCCTGTTACGCGGAAGCACGCCTCTGTCGACCGCGCAAAGGTCAAGACCGGAGGATCAAACACAAGCCCATTGCCGTAGAGATAAATCGTCAGATGAGCGTCGGGTTGAGGAATGCGCAAAAAGATGGGATCCGACTGTGTCTTGTACGTGAGCTGCTCGGGCAAACGTCGCTTGATCGTAATATTCATCAGCTCGTTGGTGCGCTCCGTTGCCACAGCCATGCAAAGCTGTTCACGCAACACGGCTTCGAAGACATCGCGCAGGAAATCGTCAGACACCAGGGTGTACGATTCTCGGTTGCCCCGAGTTTCGACAGACTGGCGGAACGCAGTGATAAAATCGCGACTGTGGACGTTGGCCAAAGGGTCGCTTGGCCCAGGAGAGACAGCTAAGCCACCATGAACGTGCTCGTTGAGGCGCATAATGGCGTGGACCAGGTTGATAGCCAGGCTCTTGTTGTATGCCACCACTCCCGCATTCGCTTCGTACCATCGGACCGCAAAGGCATCCAGAAGGAAGCTCAAACTCGCGCCATCTTTGACATGAACCGAGAGGAGAAATGCGCGAAGCGCACGGTCCAACCTCAGTCCAAAGAAAGCAAACTGATCCAGGAAACTCCTGAGGACCAACTTCGACGTCCGCATAGACAAGTACTCTCCAAGCTGTACGCGGTCCAGCTCTGATGTCCGGAAGAGGAGATGACCAAGAAGCGCAGGATCATCGGCGACTTGCAGAGATGAAAACAAGTTCGAGATGGCCAAGTCCGGATTCTTCTTGAACTGGCGCACGAAGGTCAACAAAACTGGGTTCCGGACAGGAAGAGAGTACGTCAATCCCTTCTGTGTTTGGTTACCGAATCGATCGCCCGTGAACTTTAGTTGATCCAACATAACCACACTTTTCACAGTGAAGGACTGATCTTGCGCTATCCGTCCATCATGCCCGTTGACCGGCTTCGCTATGACGAGCATGTCGGTGAAAAGGAATAGGAAGCGGTCCTTGACGGTGTTGGCATTGACGACCTGGAGCACCGCCTGGGACAACACGAGGTTGCGGCGTGGCCGTTCGATAGCGTTACCCCACATTGGACTCCTCGAGCTGCGAGCAAGGTTCTCCTCGAGTTTCTGCAGGATTATTGCTGCTTTGCGGTCTCCACCGTCTGTCGAATACGATGAAGAAGTAGACGAAGCCGACGAAGACACAGTTTGTGCTGGATATTCACTGGCAGACGACATATCCGGAGTGGGAGAAAGGGGGTCAGGAGGAGAAGAGGTAGGCGGCGAAAACACAGGCAGAGGATCGGTAGAGCCCTTCGGAGGGAGTACACGGGTACCGCGAGGCGTTTGCTCTACATCTGCGGCCATATGTAGTATGGGAGATCTTGGAGAGGACAATGACGATGCGAAGGATGGCGAAAACGAGTGCTGCGGCGTCATCAATGGAGGTGAATTTGGTGTAACTGTATTCCCGTTTGCAGAGCTATCAGAATAGACTTCTGTGTCCTTGCGCACTTTGAGGAGATCGGAAAGGGAAGGTTTCTTGGACGCAGCGTCAGGTGATATTGGACCTGAGGCGAACATGTTCTTGACCTTCATCCATCGCCGTACTCCTCCTAGCGTCTTTGGCAAGTCGTTGTTCTCCAGATTGCCTGCACCAAGGTCGATGTAGTTGATCGCAGGGGGTGGCTCGTTTTGATAGCGAATGCGCATGCCCGTGTCCGAAACCTGGTGGCCAATGGTCGGGCTACGAGTGCCCTCCCTACTTTGGCTACGAGAGGCTAATGGCGAAATCGGTGGCTCATCATTGCGAGACTGTGCATGGAAGTCCGGTGTCGAGGGCGATGGTGACATGCCTTCCCTGCGCTGAGCTGCTTGCTGTTGGAGGTCCGGGAACGGATGAAGCTTGGGATCCTTGTAACGCATGAAGTCGGGCGAGCCACCATTGGATGGGCCCATGGGTACAGGCGAAAATTGCCCTGCAGATGATAGGACGGGAACAGACGCAGAAGCTGAAGGTGAATGACCAATGGGCAATTGAGAAGTTTGCTGAACAGCAAAGATGCTGTCAAGTCTGTCCATCCGCCCACTAGTCAGGCTGCCCCCACTCTCACGACTTATGCTAGAGTCAGTGTGGTCCCTACGATCTCTCGCGGAGACGCTATTGGTCCTTGACCGCCGCCCGGTGCTCGATCCCGATCGCACGAACTCCTTCATGCGCTTCCAAGTCCCTTGACGCCTAGACTCAGGACGTTCCTCCGTGTCTGTATATTCCCCAACTGCAGCACCCGGCGAGCGCTCCGTAATGGAGAGTCGATGAGGGTATGACTGAGATATCGAATCATTACTGGGGTGCGTAAGGCCGGACTGCGAAATGCCTGTGGTGGAATACGGAGAAGCTGGAAGCTGCGATACGCCAATTTCGGGCGAAGGATCCGAGTCGATGATGACCGAAGCATGGTCGTCGTCCTCTTCCTGGAAAGAAGGCGGTCGCACGTCCTCATCAACGTCGTCGTCGTATTCTTCAACTTTGTTCGGTTTGAGTATCGTGTTAGACAGCATGCTACAGAGATGGACTCACGCGGCAAGGCAACCCAACTCAAGTCGCGCTCCTGGTCTAAACCAGACTGGAAAAGGACCTCCTCTTCGTCATCGTCTACGCCTCTCCCCAAGTGAGTCTTCGTAGGGGTTTGCATAGGACTACGAGGGAAACCATCTGAATGAGACGTGTTGCTTTCGCTGATGTACATTGGAACGCCGAGGAGACCGGACTCGGCAGATGTGGCAGAAGGTGCGTCGGAAGAGTGAGGCACTCGAATGGGAGAACCATTGAGTGGGCTGCGCTGTGGCGGAGTGACCGTCTTGCGAATCGGCAGAAATGGGGAGGGGACATCCTCGCCGTCTTCCTCGTCATCTTCCACTACAATTCGCCGTTCCCCGTCAAGTCTATCTGGGGTGTGTCGTTCAGGCGAAAATACGGGTTCGGAAGGGCCGTTAAACTGCAGAGGCGACGCGCGAGCATAGTCTTGAGCATATGGATACGGAGATTGTGAGGGGGTTACTGGTTTGAAAAGAATATTCGGCGCTGGAGTAGGTGCCCTGGCCCAGTCGGCCAGTATTTCTGATGGCAATGGCGTCTGAGGAAGCGGGGATGACGGAGGAATAGGTGTGCTGGGAGACGTAGTAATGTAGTCAGAATCAGAGACGGCGGGGTTGCTGGCGCTGCCGCGCTTGTTTGATCGCGATCGGCGACGCCTTTTGCGCGTTGAAGATGGCGGACGCGGCGGCTGCTCGACTTGTTCTTCCCCGCTATTCGGCTCGTGCTCATTGGACTCCGTTGGTTCAACTTCGGACTCCTTGGTACCGACACGGTTTGTAAGACGGTCGAAAAGTTGTTTGCGCGCAGCCGTGCGTTCAGCTGTTTGGCGCTCGTCGCCAGACACAGTGAGATTACGGCGTAAGCCAGAGGAAGGTGACATCGCTGGATCGTAATGGTCCAGACCGCCAGTGAGTTTGGCCATAGCATCCTGGCGGCTGGCCGTACTTTGTGAGCGTTGCAGTAGCCCGCGGTTGCGAATGTCATCCAAAGTGGGAATGCCAGGAACCGGTGACGCGCTCGGTGACATTGCGCGGGGTGGATCTGCGGCGTTGGGAGTCGGAGACCGTAGCATTCGGAATGGAGCGGATGAAGAGGTGGGCAGGGCAGGTGCATCACTAAGGTCGATAGTATTGTTCAGCTCTGGGGAGGAATCGCCGTGTGTTGGGGTCGACGTCTGGCTTCTGTTCCGAATGTCCTTCGACCGTCGACGAGAGCGCCGCCGGGAGCGCGATGGGGGCCGTGTAATGGTCACTTCTTCGACCTCGGGTTCCGCTTGCTCTTCCGTCGGCTCGTCCATGCCATACTCCGCCACAATTGGCTGCGCAGCCGTATTGGTGGTTGTTGGAATTAATGCATCCAGTCTTGTCTCTATTCGCTCCGGCTCCGCCCCGAGGATGATTTGTGGCTCTGGCGGTGGTGTATCCAGGTCTGGGGTCTCCCCGCGACTGTCTTCACCTTTTTCCCCCTCACTGACGGCCTCGGTGTGCATGCGGGGCCGTCTGCCGCCCTCCATCCTGGGAAGAGAAGCCGCCCGCTTCAACATTGAAACTGCCCGCCTACGTTGCTCCCGAGCATCTGGCTCCATCGAGGGCGTCTATCAAGGAGAGGTTAAGTATATGCCCTTGTTCAACCAGACAATAGCATATTGATGCATACCTCCGAAATGTGTCAAGTCAAGCGCTGCTGACAAACAGCGTCTAGCGCGCTCCAGTGAGAAGAACAAAGGGGAGAGAGAACGGTGGGAGACGCGAAATCAGCTGTCAGCGTCTTGACCGCGATGAAGAGGAAAATGCCTGCCACGTGGGCGTAAGTGATATTTTTGCTTCCGTTTACCGAGGGTCCCTCAAGGCTGCAGCGAGGCACCTCAAACTTGTAAAAGCACACTCGTTTGGTCTATGCGCGTCTCAGAGAATGTCTCGATGTTGGTCTTCTTTATTTCTCAAATGCCTTGCTGGACACCTGCGATCGGATACGGTTGGCAATCAAATGCCTCTGTCTCTTTGCATCCATCATGGCCAAACTCGCTGTTATCACGACTTCCGGGAGCTTGGAAACCCGCCTTTGCGCCTCTAGCTCAAAGAAACGCCTGCGAACTTACAGCGACTCATCTGACTTGGAACACCCGCCTTTGCCAGTTACAACGCCACGCCCCACGCGCCGCCTACCTTCGATTGTCCCAGCCAACGCATTCGTTCGCTGTATTCTGCTTGTATACGCGAGCTTTAGCTTGTTGTTTGCTACATATACGTTCTATCAAGGTGCTATCGCCCCGACATCTGGCCCAGCGAGTTAGTTATTTCTCAGCTCTGAATACACGAAAGCTTTCTTATATTGGATAGCCCTGCAGCTGGATGCCAGAAAAATGGCGCGCGTGGTGCAGACCTATGCGACTCCGTCAGGCTTCCACCCCTACTTTCATCACGATCCACATCCTCAACTTCGACCTACAGCTGCCCTCTGGTGCGGGGACGACACAAGTCTCGAGGATTTAGCAGCATGGTCGCGTGTCTGGGCAGGTAAGAACAATTCTTTGCAGCTATGCTCTACAGTCTGGCCGTTCGTGACATGGGCTTGTTTAACTTGACCCTTCATCGTCTTCAGGCCCACTTTCAATAGTGATGACCACCTCTAATTCTACGTCTACGGCTTCCCTTCGCACTCGCCTAGCTCCACTCAGGCATGTCTCCGTCCATCTACTCAGCGCTTCAGGCATGCCGCCCAACGCACTGCTTAACCTAGCCCGGATATACGCACAAACGAAAGAGGTCGTCATCTTCCCCCTGCCTTCTTCCTTACTGGACACGGACATCTTTCCAATATCGAAATACTTGCGCTCCCCAGACAGCTCTCGCCCCGCCCTTTTGACAAATTCGTCCAGGCCTATGCTGAACTTTGACAAACTGCCACCCTTTGTGCCCCTAGTAATCCAGCGGGACTACTCTGCCTGGTGTCCTGAACGATTCTTCTACAAGCACGAACCTGCTTTGGACTGGAACGAATGTGTCTGGCGCATCTGGCTCGAGACACTAGGCCGCGTTGAACAAATCAGCGGGATTGGTGCGACGTTGTTCACACGCAGAGCCAGTCATGAACAGGTATGTCACCGTCTTGCGACATAGTATCTGCGTTGGTTTGACATGAACAGGACGCTTTACGCTCCCGTCTGATATCTCGATATCGCTCTGAGGCTTGCGACCTGGCAATCAAACGACAAACTGTACTCGAACCACCCTCGACGAAACAAGGTCAACACGGTATACAATGGCTGAGGCATTTCTGTAAACAGGTAAGCTTCGTGCCATGTATGCGAAGGATTACCAAGTCTGACAACATGCCCAGACGACCGCAAGCATTTACAAGATGAACTAGGACTACCAGAACAATAGCTTTGCGAGAGCCATGTTACAGCATATGTGTATCGCAAAGATTTACATTGTCAACGAATTCTTCATCAACTAGAATGCCTCCTGTTGGCCTTGACTTTCTGTCATACAAGTGGTGTGATGGCTGTCGAAATTCACGATTGAAGAGCCGCCTCTTCTGTCTTGACGGAATTGAGAACAGTAGTCTCTGGTCAATTTACCGACATATCTGCTTGGACCTCTGACTTACGAAAGTTAACGTTACATTGGGGCTCGGTATTTACATCGCACTGCTCAGTTATTTGCAGAGACCGATAGCTCTATCTGCAGCATCACTTTTATATGCGTGTCTGCTGTCATTTTATTTATTGACAGCAAGGGAAAATATCGCTCTGTGAAGTTGCTGTAAAGTCGCAGCCTACCGGCGCCACATGCCGCGCAGGCTGCCCTGAGTAAACTCGATCTCGAGGTCCCGCTTTCAGCTCGGACGTTGATCATGACTTCCAAGCCAGAAGGATCAAAGAAACAGCAGTCTGTGTCATGCGCAGAATGCCGCCGTCTCAAATTGAAGTACACTTGTTTCTGCGCTTTTACCACCATATATTAACAAATCATGAAGATGCGACCGCGTTTTCCCGTGCTCTTCTTGCATCCGTCGTGGATGCGCCAACCTATGCCCGGATGGAACTCTAGAAAAAGGGAAACGCGGATTTCTGAGAAGATTGGAACAGAGCCTTCCCACCAACGCCGATGGCTCCGAGGTCGCGATGTTCGTTGCCCGCGATACAGCGATGGCTTCCCGGATACAAGAACTCGAAGCTGCACTCACAAAGTAGCTATATTGCTCTGGAACATGGGCACTCACTCACTAGAAAGCAGTGCCGGTGTCGCAATCCCGGGTGGTGTGTTAGCAGGCAAACCAACAGTGCCAGCGCGACATCTGGCACCCAATAAACGACGGAGAAGCGCTTCGCCCACAGAAGACGATAGAGCTCCTATGAACTTTAGCGGCTCTTCGACACCCGCAGAGCAACAATCCAACGTGGCCCTAGGGTTTGGGACGCTCACAATCGATGCAGAGAGCTTTCGGTCACGGTATATTGGTCTCTCAGGCGCGTCTGCATATTTGAACTCGGATATGTGGGGACCGAAACAGGTCGGTGCGCGCCTCTGCTCCTGTGTATAGCTCTGAACTACATTACATTGAAGAGAGTGGAGCCAGCGCCCCCTAATTGGTCTCCTAACCAGGACTCCGTCGCGCTACCCTCATACGAGGAAGCTTGTCGGCTCGCAAACCTGTACTTCACTAACGCAGCCTGGATGTACGAGGTTGTGCCGAAAGAAATATTCTTTTGTGACCATCTCACACCGACATACTTTCCCCCCACCTCGGGACCGCAGGCGGCTCCCAAGCATGATGTTATGGCTCTTGTCTTCATCGTCTTTGCGCTCGGTGCCTTCTTCGACCTCTCGCTGCCCATTCCTGTGGCCAAAGATCTTGCTTCTGAATATTATCTTCGTTCAGTGTCTTGGTTATACATTCATGTCCCGCGAGAAGGCGTCTTGCGAGTGGACACGATCCAAGCGATACAGACGCTTCATCTGACAGCATTCTATCAGCTATCTACCCGGAGAGATGGCGACGGCGAAGAGGCATGGCAATTACTTGGGACAGCAATGCGGGCATTGATGGCCCAAGGCTGCCACCGGGACGGCTCAAGATGGAATCTCCCGCAAAGAGAGCTTGAGCAGCGCAGAAGAGTGTTCTGGGAAACACATATGTACGATAGACTGCAGGCCTCAACATTCGGGAGGCCGTATGCAATCAACGATAGCCACCGTAAGCAACAGTCTCTCCGTCTGGGTGGTACTGATGGAGTCGTAGATGACTGCGAGATGCCGACGACCTGCGATACACCCCTTCCATCAGACGCTCCCGAGGATCGCGACAATTTTTCGCATACGAAGTGGCATACATACAAATTCCGCTTTGCTGCTCTGCTTGGGCGCGTTGCGGATGAGGCATTTGCCACTAAGCAACCAACATACAGCACGGTCAAACAGCTAGACAAGGAGATTTCGGATTTTTACGAAACTTTTCCGCCCTGGTTATCCTGTCCAAGTATCGCGACGCCAGTGAAGGAGGTTCATCGTGGACCTGGGAAGGGAAATCCACAGGATATGCGCAAAGATGCACAAATACATTCCATTGGAAACATGGTCTTTTTGAGTATCCTAGATCTGCACAAAGGGCCGTTCTGTCGTTACCTTATGATGAAGAACGACGACTCTCGAAAGGCGCTTTATGAAGCCAGTGTTATCCGGTTGACCGGGGTGCGTTACTTCGTAGGCGGTTGTAAAACGTGCGATTGATGATATCTGTAGGCTGCGCGCGCCATCATCAATAACGCACGAGGGCTATTTTCTCTGCATCCAGAGCTAACGACGCGCATTTACTACCTATTTTTCCACGCATTCACTGCAGCTGTCTGCCAATCGGTGCTCGTGATTGTCGCACCGTTCCACCCGCTCGCGCCTCTCGCCCATGAGTCTATGCTGAATGCATTGGAGATGTTCAACGCAGCGGAGGGAGACATGGCTAAGGCGGCTAGTGGTCGCATCTCACGTCTGGCAGAGAAAGCTCAGATTGTTATTGAGGAGTGGAGAGAGCAACAAACAAGGGAGGCAGTTCAAGCAGCTGACACACCTACGACGCCAGGATCCTCATCTGGTAGCTCGCGCTCGACAGTAGACAGTGGGCGCTTTCCGGAGAGCAACCTACGCGAAATGCCGGACGACCTACTCGGTACGTCGACGACCCTTGTTAGACTGCCTCCTCGCGGCCAACACGAGCGACACACACCATTTCGGTCTGCGGAGCCGGTCTCTCCAAACTATATGAGCAGCTGGCTCCCCCTTCCGTCGTCCTCTGCGATGCCTGTTGGCTGGAGCGACGAGACATTCCTGAACTATCTGAACACAGCGCAAGTAGACACAAGTCGGTGGCCTGCGGACGGCTATGGCTTGTATGGGGGAGAGGGTGCGGTGAATGTCGATGGGTTCGACTTATCAGGTTTCATCGAAGATGGGGCGAGTGCATGGGATGTGCGTTACACCAGCGGGCGCTAACGAGGTATGAACTGGTTGATGTCTACTGTGTAGTTGTTACTTTTTTGGTTGTGACTGTCTCGATTTTACAAGTACTGTTTTCTTTAATTCATCATACATATTCTACAGACTCAGGCCATTGTTTGTTAGTCCGCTTGCTTATGCTGTTTGCATGGATATTGGTGAAAGCGTAATTTCGAAGGAGGGAAATTTCCAAATTATGCTACTTACCCATATGTGAGTGCAAAGATTCTTTACTCACGCCTCTCACGCCTCACTGAAGTTAGGTGAAGCCAAATGGCACGAGTTGTTAGCGCGATCACATGATGCGCTTGTTGATTCGTGCATGGTCACATCTTATTGTGACGTCCCTGTGACAGGCACCTGACATCTCTTGCTTCACCACGACCACGACCTCTGTCAACGTATGGTCCGGTCGACCTCGTCCATTCTTTCTTAAATATTTCCCTCCACGACGCCGACGACTACTTCTACGACCCCGTTTTCCGGCACATTTTCCTCCCGACCGTCCGATTATAAACTCCTCACAGGCAAGATCCACAACATGTTTGCTACTCCGATCAAGGACTACACAACTCGTCGGCCTACACATGCAGGCAATCTGACTCCGTCGCGCCCATCGTCCAAGCCATTCTTCGACTCACCTTTACTCACACCGTCGCCGCACCGTAACAGTGCTTTGTTCCAAACGCATCCAGAGTTCGGTGGACAGAATTCAGTGGATGGATCCCTTCGGTCACCCTTTCATACGCCATCACTGCACACTGCATCGTATAGCAGCCCAGGGAACGAGGAATCGGGCTCATTTGTTCCGCGAAGGCAGCCGCCGCTACTCACTCCAACAACCCGTGAACCGCAGTCCCCAAGCCTTCGGAGTGCCAGAGGTGTCAGCGCTGGCATGAAGCGGCCAGCAGCTTGTACACCTCTTTCCGTGACATCGAGGCCAACAACCAATTTCGACCGCCTCGCGCCGCTCACCGTGCCCAAGCCTGGCATGCGCACTCCACAGACGTACAAAGAGGCAGACGCATCTCTTCGAGTTCAAACAAGCGGGCTTACCCATCTGAATCTGGACAAGCCCGCTTTTGATTCTGATGATGACGACTCGGGCTGCGACGTTGGCGACCCTCCCATCGCCGTTCTTTTTTCGAAGAAGGTGGATCCCAAACGCAGGTCATCCAAGACCTTGTTTTCATCAGAGAGAGAAGCAGCGAAGCCGGAGGCGATTTCACCTGATGGACATGTCACAAAGCGACGTCACACAGTCGAGTCGCCCACCCCCGCGGTACGTGTTTGTTCCCGAATTGTGCCGTTGAGTCTAAACCTTTCAGAAGCCGCGGGTCAGTTTTCCGACAGGTCATCACAGGCGCAAATCATCGGACTCAGGCTCGTCCTCGCACGACCCTATGCCGCGCCAGAGAGCCCGTCTCGCTGGACTCAACGGCCCGACCCCCGCCCGTCCATCGACCTTGGAGCACAGGGCACCCATGGCCCGTGTGGACTCAGCTACTCTCTTTTTCGGGGGTCCGTCTCTACCGACTCGTGCGCGAACGGATTCTTCACTCAGCAATTTATCTCCCACCACTGCACGGCCATCGTCCCGTCCTAGTCCGTCAAACCGCCACAGTTTCGCAGGGACTGCGGGGAGCGCGTATTGGACCAACATACAATCACGTTCAATGCTTTCATCACCACAGTCTTCCCCGCCCTCGGCCCGCGCTGAGCAAGCTCATGATGGTACCGACGACGACGACGACATGTTCAGCGACCCTCTTCCTAGCGATCCCCATTTCAAACTTACGTTGGATACCCCTCCCCCCCGCACCAGCAACACCACTATCTCCTCTAAATTCAACCCCCTACGTGATTCCGGCATAAGCCTCAGCGACGACGACATGTCTATGGACAGCAGTCATAGCGCCGAGCATCTCATGCCCCAGCCGTCTACCAGCGTCAGCTCAATATGCTCTGACGCTGATGAAGACGGCTTGGTCACGCCAGGCGTAGCACCGTCATCGTTCTCAGGCTGGCCTCAGGCGCGAGTGGCGGGAGAGGAGCAAATAGGCGGTGTTGATGGTGACGTGAACGAATTTATCATTCGGACCTTGACCACCACTTCCAAGGTTCCAGCGGAACCCAAGCGCGCACCAGGCACGCCTGTCAAGAAAGTCAAGACCAGTTATTTGTCGGGCGTCAGGCCATGGCAAAGTGCGGTAGCGCACCACGCTAGTCGTGATGTTGACTGGGAAGTGCAAGGCAATAAGATGCCTCGAAAGAGCCTTCCACTCGATTTCTTTTCTCCAATCAAGAAGCTCAACGGCAAATCGCCTTTCGATACAGCTACCGACTCTGAGGATGACGGGGAAGACAGCCCCAGCCGCCGTAAAGAAAAGTACTCGGGCCTCGGACTCGGACGTCCGCGTCCGCCCATCTCTAAGGCTCAAATTTCCAGACCGCGCCCTCTTACGCGTCGGAGTAGTAGCGGCGCGTTCTCCAACCACAGCGAGATATCCCCGCTCGGCACTCCCACACGCAGTCCGCTGAAGGGTACGTATGGTTTCCATCTAGCCAGCATGTTGTCTTATACTCAAGTAGGGCGTCAATCGTCAATATCCCCCACGAAGCGAGCGAGGCTAGCCACCTCCCGCCATTCGTCTGGTTCGTCTATGAGTTCGATCCTTTCTTCGCCCACTCGTACAAGGACGCGCACCGATTCCGTTCACGCTCGTCCTTCGTATGCACGCCAAAGTATCGTTGTGCCCCGCCCTTCTCTATCAGCTGCCCAAGAGCAACGAGGCCGCTTTGACCGTGACTTCATTGTGCTTGAAGAACTTGGCAGTGGTGAATTTGGCAAAGTCATCAAAGCACGGGCGAAGGCAACAGAGTCGGTCTATGCCATCAAGCAGTCCAAACGGTATGAGGGTGTCAAACATAGGTTAGCAAGACTTCTCTTCTCATCGGAACTGTAGCTAACCATTCCATAGGGAGCGTCTACTGGAAGAAGCCGACATCCTGCGCCATCTCCGCGCTGCTAACCATGGTGACCCTCATCCAAATGTCCTCAGCTTCATGGACAGCTGGGAGGAAGATGACATGCTCTATATTCAAACCGAACTTTGCGACCATGGCAGTTTGAGTCACTTCCTTTGGGAGTACGGCCGTGTCTACCCTCGTTTGGAAGAAGCTCGAGTCTGGAAAATCATTGCCGATTTGAGTAATGTGAGTGCTGATTTTCTTGAATCTAGGGGCCACTAACCACAGATATCAGGGTCTTCTATTCATTCACGACTCTGGCGCCATTCATCTCGACCTCAAGCCCGCCAACATCTTGATCACCTTCGAGGGACGCTTCAAAATTGGCGATTTCGGCATGGCATCCCTGTGGCCACGACCTGCAACAACAGGCACGCCCACGGTACCCGCCACACCCTTTGAGCGGGAAGGCGACAAACTCTATCTGGCACCCGAGGTCCTGCAGGGCAAATACGGGAAGGCTGCGGACGTGTTCAGGTGAGGCAACCTGTGACTTTTCTGATATGTAGTTGACCGAACTTTAGCTTCGGGATGACAATGCTCGAAACTGCCACCAACATTATCGTACCGGACCAGTGAGTGTTTGTCTCGTGTGTTCTCGCAAGATTTAACACTTTGATTTCAGAGGTCACGATTGGCACCGTCTCCGCCGAGGGGACTTCTCGCAAATCGATTTTGTTGGGAGCGCTGAGCTGTTGGAAATCATCCAAATGATGATGCGCTATGATCCAGTCCAGCGTCTCAGCGCGCGCGACGTTTACGACCACAGGGTCGTCTATCGGGCGCGCTCACATATGGAGGAGATCCACAGGCGTGCTAAACTGGAAGGTACCAGTGTCTTCGCAGCCTCTGCTTTGGCCACTGTGGAGGATGGCTTCTTGGATCACATTCTTGAACGTGATGTGTCGATGGATATGAGATTCTGAGTGGTGGAGAAAGGCGGTTGACAGTGTTGTACTAGGCTACGTTTGCTCGGCGCTCAGGCGGGAGCTTCGTTTCGTAATCTTCTTGGTTCTTTTCATTCGTCGTGCATGCTATTCCCACCACACATATTGCCCACCCATGCAAGTACATAGAATACTTAATTTCTGCTTAGCTCGTCGTATACACCATACCATGTCGCATTGTTACCTCATCGTTTTGTCCCCCCAATTCAAGGTTCGTTCAGGGAGGCGCAAACAGATAATGCAGTTCATGATGAAATACTAGAGTTGTGTGCACTGTAACTGTCGCGACGAAATTGCGGGATTTGCGATGCCCAAAGGAGCGGATTCAGGCAAATTTTGTCCTTCTGGCTAACCCCGGGCGTGCCGGTAGACGACCTGTTACCGCGTTGTGGCGGCCAAGGCGTATTTGTTACGGCTTCTGTGCAGCGACCACCACGAATCTCTATAGCTTTTGGCGGCTTGGCCTGCTTTTGGCATTCTTTGCGACCCCACGCTCGTTTTCCCCATAATATCTCTTCACGATCCGTTTGGAGGACAGGGTCGGACGCGTTTCAGCTTGGACGTATTTTTCGGTTCCTGTCATCCATCGGGTGCTTTTTGGCAGATACTGTCCAACTGGGATTTGTGCGACTCAGGCGGACTTGTGCAGGGCTTTGTTTATATATCACACACAACACACAGGTTGTCTTCCTCCGTCATTCCCTCCGGCCCTACCATTCCACGCTCTCTGTCTATGCTGTTTCTTTGTTGAAGGCCGAGTTATAGCTCCTTATTACTACTATACCAAGACCTGCACCCTTTGTTCCCTTTTTACCTTTTTGTTCCCCGTTTTTCGACATGCAGCAAACAGACGCGTCTATCCGTTTCCCGACTGTGCCATTCATAGACCCGTCGGGCGATTTTCGCGCCTTTTATCCCTACCATCCCAACGAAGTCAAGCACCGGAAGCGGACGACGAGCGACCAACTCAAAGTTCTCGAGGGCCTCTTCAAGAGCAACACCAAGCCGAATGGTGCACTACGGACCCAACTGGCGAAGGAACTGGAGATGACGCCGAGAGGAGTACAAGTCTGGTTTCAAAATAGGTGCGTCTCAAAAACTTCTTCACTTTTGCGCTGGTAACTGACCACTGTTGGACGCAGGCGGGCCAAGGAAAAGAATAAGGCAGCCAAGGCAGCGAAGACAAGGGCGGCAGGGTCTCTTCCCGCCGACTCGGCCTCCGGATCGACATCCGCCGAACAGTCGCCATCGCCCGCTGAGAGCACCGGGCCAACAGGACCTTTGACGCCGCCAAGCGAGCACAACATGCTCAGGCGGGGTTCGCTACCCATCAACATTGCGGCGGCCAAGTCACCGTCTCTGGAACCTTTCAACCGGCGGTTTTCCGTCGACACAAGCTACCTACGACAAGGCGCGCATGGCTACCTAGGCATCGGTCGTACGAAGGGATCGCGGCCCTCCGGCCTTCGAGGTGCACCCTACCCCCGACCAGAAATTGTCCCTGCGGCGGCAGAGCATCACTCGGATTATTACACACAAGAGGCAGTCGCGCAGCAATATCATTCGCCCAGCGCCGACGGACCGGCCGCCCATTACACCTTCCCGCCACAGCCCAGCCACCATGGCGCACCATTTCTTGATAACGATCGCTATGCCTATTCTGTGAGGCCAATGCCCTCGACATTGCCGGGTCCACTCCCTTCACCAAGCTTCTCGTTCGGCGTTGCTACCTCCATGGCCGCCCACCAGGAGACGGACCCAACGGCTTCACCGGATCCGGTGCGCAACCACGGGTTTCAAGGGGACGATTCTGAGGATGACCACGGTTCTTCTTACGACGCATTCTCCCGCTTTGGCTCTCTTGCATCCGTAGGTACCAGCGACAGCAGCGTGTACTACCCCGACTGCCCGCCAGACGCCGATCTGCCTCCAAACATGAGCCGCCGAGGGTCATGGTATGTCTTCATCATCGACTTCGGCAAACACTAACAAGAAAGGCGCAGCAATCCTCAGTTCGTGGGAATGATGTCCAATCTCGATATGAATGGGGTGTCAGTCGACCCGTCGTCGATGCCTACTGTCGACGAGTATGGCCGAACAACTTCGTCTCATTCTATCCACTCGGAGGATGCGCCTACTGTCGTCGAGCAGTCTTCAGAGCTCCCTATTTCAACATCTAGCGAGCTCTCTTGTGCATTGGAGCACCCATTACAACGGGTATATGCGCTTCCTCTGTGTCATTGCTCTATGCTGACGATTCAAGAAGGACTCGAAGTCACCGTACACATTACCCATGTCAAACGCATCGAATCAGGACGCGTTACGGCCCCCATACGTGTACATATCTGACGCTGTATACCCTCCCGCCCTCCCGACAGCCGAGGTCTTCTCAGACACGTCCATGCCTACGGAGTACGACCAGCCTATGCCCCGGAGCTCTTATTACCCATACCACATGAATGGACCATATGGGCAACCACCGCACGACGAGGCTTACAACGCACATGGCTCGATTTATCCCAACCTCGAAGTCATGCACCATCACGCTCACGTTGCGTCGTCCGTCGACTACGCGCCCACGTACCAATGATGATTCGCTTCGCTTCCCATGCTTTATTTGTAATTATCCTATTGCTCGCCTTGGATTTGCTCTACCTCACTTTTACCGTACACCTCCACTATTCTCTTTCCGTTTCATTTTTCGATTTCTTTCTCTTTGTCCAATTCGGTGTACTTGTAAGGGCTGCTGTTGCGCCCCTTCTGTCATACTACGTACCTTCGCTGGTGTACATTCTGTTGCTGCTCACTTGGTACTTACAGCAAGTCTGGTCCTCCTCGACGACCTTGACTTTGTATTACTCGCCTTCACATCCGTTCGTTTACTCTCCCACCCCTGCCGGCCACCATCGGAATAGGATACCCTCACAATAATCGTCTCTGTCTTTGCATACTGTAGTAAATTGTAGTACTGTTCGCGCTTGGCTCATGTGAATTTATGATTGACAAGGTTGGGCCACGAAACGGCGGGATCGCGCCTTCTCATGGACGATGAGTATGGCGACTTTATTCGCGATGCGTGACCATTCTTTTTGCCTCGCACCTTGCAACGACGTACCTGTGGTGCGCGACGCAGAGATCAGCGAAAGTCGACTTGGAATCTGAGACGAATTTGCGAGCCGGATGTCCTAAACACCGTGTGCGCTTGTTCACTTCGCGATTCCGGAGCGGGAAGGAGCGCGACGCTAAATCGACCCAGTTTCAAAAACTATCCAAATGGGTTAGGACGGAAAGTGGCCGCTGTGCATATCTTGAGCAACAGATTGTGTATGTATGAAAAGTGAGATACGGTTGTGAAGGACACACAGTTCAACGATCGAGAGTTAACTCCCGATTGAATGCTGTGTCAGGGTCGCTTGTAATACGCTACTATATTTACTCACAATATTTACTTATGGATTACTTACTGGCCAAATGATCTGAGGTCTCGGTGATCAAGAGGCTTGACGTTGTATGATATGGAGCACCGACAATTACCGACTTGAACCGAATGCTGTGGTTGAGTCCGAGGTGTCCGAATCGTCAGTTCTTCCATTCAGTGCATACTGTTTCCTCACTGCTATCATCGGCAAATGCTTACCGGTTACACCACAGTGGCACAGAACGGTGAGCTCGGGCGAGTTATATCGAGCAAACCCCAGACAACTCATCCTACTTTGTCAATTTGATGGAGGGCATTCGGGTCAGCTGTAGGGCTAAGGCCGAAAACTGAATGCGAAAGTCGGATAGATGCTATAGTCCGACAGTCGTCGCCGAGGAGGGCGTTTTGCGAGTACACTTCTCACGGTGGGGCACGAAGTGTTCGGCAGCCCACTGTATCTTAGGTGGATTCAATCTACAACGAAGCTATGTACCTTCATGCTGAAGATAGATCTATACTGCTACTCAATACAAAGTCGCAGTGGCCTCGTTCCGCAGGGCAAACAGGCAGTGGGACCTGTAAACCCGCCGGCGGTCCGCAAGGCCCCCACACTAAGTGTTCGGACGGCAAGCGGGGCGGAAGAAGTAACCTTGAATTTATCAATCTTTGAAGATCTTTGAAAGCGAAGTAGGCAATGTTGAGGGCCTGGTTCCTCAAGCAGGGCCAACGCACACAACTTCGAAACACCTTGATCTGCGTTGAATTCCACAAATGGACCAAGGTGCGGACTTCGGTAACGGTCGTTTGAGGTTTGCCTACTTGTAGGTGGGTCATGTCAAATGAAATACTCATGTTTTGGAGGCTGCTAGTGCTTGATCGGGTGTGTGACCGGCGTGATATTGTGACACGCCAAATCGGCCAACCTGGTTAACGCACGGGCAGGAGGCTGTATCATATATCTGACTGGATGCCCATGGCGGTAAAGATTGATTAGAATCATCTACGTTGCTTTGATGGCCCGGTCATGTGTTACAACTTGTGACTCGCGACTGGACCACAGATCCATCGCCATTCAATCACGTCGCCAATAATTCTAGCCAGGGGCATTGGGGGAGAGCTTTTCAAGTAGTAATGGCTCGGATTTTATAGCTAGCACCTTTCACACTGACTGATATTTTACGGAACCCTAGCTAACGTCAGTGACGGTCAGTCAAACAAGTTGAAGGTGGACGTAGATCTAACGGGGCCGTGCACGCCGGCTAGATGATTTATTTCGATACAGAAAATTCAAATGTAATTTATCGTGGTACTTTCTAGGTAGATGGAGACGACTACACTTCTACAAAATCTAAATGGTGATCGGGTGGCCACCATTTGTGACAGTCAGGTGACAGTTACTAGATTGGCCAACATAACAAATCTCTACCACCATTTGGTGTCGGCAGAAATTTGCATCAGAGAAATCGAAGGAATTATTTAGTATCACTGGCTGGGATTTTACCATTGGTAGTATTGATACTAATCAATGTTCCTAACTAATGTCAGACCAGCGAAGGCGGCCATAGGCCCTACCGACCGCGCAGCCCAAATAGACAATTTATTTAGACGCAAACAACTTGAATGTAATTTATTGCAGTGGTTTCTAGGTAGATAGAGGCAACTACAGTTCTATAAAACTCCAATGATGATCGTGTGACCGTTCATCACAGAATAAATAAAATCATTATCTAGGCCGGATACACTATAATGATTTATTGATGAGGGACATACTTTATAACGGCGACGCCTCTGGCTATATAGCAGCCTGCTACCATTATAAAGCAGGCCGTTACGGTGATAATCAAAGTCTACATCTATGATACAGAACAAGATATATAATGAATGCCAACTACGATAAAGGATCAGGCTGCATTATCATGCAACCGCCGGCGCTACATGTTGCATTATAATGCACCTGTGCCCCAATTGCCCCCGGTTAGTAACAGCGACGGCCGCGACAGGGTGAAGAGAGCATCGCTCGATGCTGGAACT
>KN880540.1:0-79314 GCA_000934385.1 Cylindrobasidium torrendii FP15055 ss-10 | reverse complement strand
CGCAAAGACGGCGGATGCTACTGGGGATTCGAACACTGTCGATGACGAATTGATGAGGTCCTGTGCCCATCGGCACACACGGATATTTCATAGACGTTAGACGCTTGAACTCATAGTGTATGCACATATCTAATAGTTGTGTATGCCTATATGCATGTATGTTGGTTTTGTTAGTGTGCTGTAGCCCAGATTCTACGCTACATGGGGAGGTCAACCATAAACTTGACGGTTTGTTCTTGCCGCTTGTCGGCCGTGCCTCCCCCGATCTCGATTCAGCCAGCGAGTTGCTCGCAGGCTCAGAAGTTGCTGGCTGGCTGGTAGTTTAACACGCCCGTATGGTTTTAAAAAGATAAACTACTGGCAACATCAATTGGTAACAATTTTGATTGTCCACATTGAGCTCGATCGACTCGCGCCTATGTAGGCTTCTTTCCCGCCGCCATCTACATTGCTATTTCCCCCCAACAAACACACGTCTATATACCCACGCCCAAGCCATGTTCCTTCCTTTTCGCCTTTTTCGTAAAATACTCTTCGGTCAGCATGTCCAAACCTCTCACTGCATCCTATCCTCTGAACAACAACCATGTACAGGCTTAATTACTCTCATCTGCGGCGCGGCCATGATCACAACAATATCAATACATTCCAATCTGCGAAACAAGGGAGGGTGTATTATTGTCTATTGCGTTGAGAGCGCCCTTCTCGCCCATTCTGTCATTTTGTGCGTTTCTCAAATCGCCGACCATTCTTCTCGATTACTTATACCGCAACCATCGGTACTAGTGCCCACTACAGAGTGCTATTCGGGCGAGTTTACAATGTTGGATGGGAGATTGTGGGAATAGTGGTCCTGCTTCCTTTCGCAACCGGTGCGTCTACATGGCCTGCTGTGACGCGAGAAACGACTGACGGGTCTAGTTCTGACTCTCTGTGTCATTAATTTCAGTCTTATTAGCGTCGATGACGAAACGGACAACATCTCCAGGTTGGACGGGGCGTTATTTGCCCTGCAGCTGTTAGTGATAGTTCACACCATCATCTGTATGTCCCTTCTGCTGTCTCCGCCGTTACTGACCTCCTACCTAGGGGCCATTTACGCTCTCTGCTTCGTCTTGGTGTCCGTGTCGACTCTCTTCCTATTCGACCCCAAAGTCATGGATCGCGATCTCGAATCCTCGCCATCTCCGTTCCCGATGACCTTCGTCTTCCGCTCGCTCTGCCCTGGCCTCTCTCCTGGCTCGTTACAAACCAATCGCAAGCAACATTCTCAAAGCTGTCTTCCTGGGTGTGCCTGTGACTTGAAGGCTCAACCGGATTTGGAACTGCCCACGCTTAACGAAATGGACTATCGGACGACAACGGTACTATCGACTGAAACTGCACAGTTCTCGAAATCGTCTTCGCTGGCTGCCTCGCTCGTCCGCGTACCTAACGATGTCGAGAGAAGGTCGTCGATTGCACTGACGCTTGAGAATGCTCGAAGTCTCTTGCAGCTGGAGCAAGAGGGTAGGTTAGCCTGAGACTGCAGATTAATCATCTGATCTTTCCCTTTGCTATACCATCTTTACCGCATTGTTGTTTGTTGCAAATCTATACTGGATTAATTGTGACTTGAAGGACTGGTCAAACATAGGCTGGCGTGTGTCTATAGCCTGCTGATCCAAAGTTGAAGTCACGGTACCGTGCCATGATAGATGACAGCACAATTTAGTTCTTGAGAAAAGTCGAGGCCTTACGAATCGATGACGGAGAAAAACACAGACCCTCCTTCCTTTCTATCATACTATCACCTTGAAAATCTTACCATGCCTGTAGTGACCAATGGACGCGTTATTTTCAATGAAATCCCTGAAGGTATCTTGTATGCCCATTCCCGCTGATTTCTTCTGACGCTGTTCGTAGGGTATCCAGAGCCTGGGAAGACCGTCGTATACGATGAAGCGGAGACACTCGACCTGGACTCTGTCGTGCTAAACGGTGGCATACTAGTCAAGACATTGGTGTTGTCCGCCGATCCGTATATGCGTGGACAGATGCGCGACCCATCCATTGAAACATACGTTGTGAGTGGTTTATCATTCAAGTATATGTTGTCGAGTGAGATGATGGAAGGCTGCCTTCACCCTTGGAAAACCGTAAGTTCGCTGGGCCAGCCCAAGACGATAAACTGAATTCACACGACCGTGTAGGATCTACGGCTACGGAATAGGTGTTGTCCTGCGTTCAGAGAGCACGGAGTACAAAACTGGAGATCACGTACATGGCCACTTTGGTGGGCATCGAGCGAAAGGTGTGGCATCACGCTGACCCCTTCGTAGACTACAAGCATTATCAAGTTATACAGGAGAACAACCTTTCTAACTTGCGGGGTACCATCAAGCGCCATCCTAAGCTTCCTTGGACTGCATATACTGGGGTCGCAGGAGGTTCTGGTAGAACTGCACTTTATGCCTGGCGTACATTTGCACAGGCTAAGCCGGTAAGCCAAGTAAACAACTGGAGACGAACATCACTGACTGAAGTTGGTGTAACAGGGAAACACTGTGTTTGTGACTACTGGTGCTGGACCTGTAGGATCGTGGGCCTCATCCTTTGCATCCAGTCGAACGGATACTCATGGAGATACGCAGAATGGTGATCCAAATTGCTAAATCTGAAGGCCTCAGAGTCATTGCGTCTGCTGGGACGGACGACAAGGTTGCGTTCGTGAAAGAGATTGGTGCCGACGTTGCGTTCAACTACAAGACGACTGATACGGCCACTATTCTGGCACAGGAAGGACCGCTGGACATGTAAGTTCACACCACCTGCCAATGACCGTCCGGCCCGGGGGGCTAAGTACCACACATAGATACTGGGACAATGTCGGTGGGGAAACACTTGACCTCGCACTCAAGTACGCTGCACGATACGCGCGCTTCATTGAGTGTGGGATGATCAGTGGATACAACCACAAAGAGGGTCACCAAATGAAGGTGCTATATTTTGTACTACTTGTGACGGTAACTGAGCCCAGGACAGAACCTTTTCGAGATCATAGCCAGGAGGATCACGATATCAGGTTTCATTGTGGGCGACCTGGCCACATCGGACCTTGTAAAGGAGTTTGAGGAGGTGATCATCCCTAGACTGGCCATTGGCGAGTTTAGATTCCGGGAGGACATAACAGAGGGACTTGAACATGCTGGCGAGACGTTGGCGAGGATTCAGAGAGGGACCAATGTCGGGAAAACATCGATAGTTGTAGGACGCGAGGACAGCTAGATACTAGATGACCTCGGTGTGCAACAAGGGAGAATTATAAGCCAGTTCTAAGTTTGTGTGGTGCGGCAAACCGCAACGACGAGCCGATGATAGCAACGGACCGTCCGGGCCGTTTGTCCGCTCACTTGCCTTAAATAAGACTGCCATGAATAGAGACAAAGCTCATTCTCACTCCCTCCAGTATGCCGAAGATCACTGGCTACAAGACTCATGGTATGCGCAGTCTACTGCTATACTTGCCGCCTCTTTTGTTTACTCAACCGACAGACGTCCGTTTCCCCACGTCGCTCTCAGGCGATGGAACCGATGCGATGTTCGTCGTGCTCTCCAATTTCGACGTATTTGCCGCTTATATGGGCGTAGGAACACGGAATGCGACTATTCGTCTGCATATGTCACGCTGCTCACCGACACTGACCTCGTCGGCCACGGCATGACCTTTACCATTGGCCGTGGGAATGAGATCGTGCGTTAATCCGTATGCCCATGCTATGTGTTAACGAACCATTTCCAAGGTATGTACAACTATCGAGTCTGTCGCCCAGCGCCTTGTGGGCAAGGACACCGAGGAACTCTTCTCCGACATGGGCAAGACGTGGGATTTCATGATGTCCGACCCCCAATTGCGCTGGTACGGTGATTCTCGTTTGCGCTGCGCGCTGGAACTTATCCTCTATGCTCAGGATTGGCCCGGAGAAGGGTGTCATCCACATCGCGTCTGGCGCTGTGAACAACGCTGTATGGGATATGTACGCCAAATCAAGGAAGAAGCCTTTGTGGAAGCTCGTCGTCGACTTCACCCCAGAAGAGCTCGTACGCTCTGCTGCATTCCGTTACATCACGGATGCCATCACCAAAGAAGAGGCTTTGGAGATGCTCAAGGCCAAAGAGGCCACAAAGAAGGAGCGCGAAGAGAAAGTCCGCAAACTTGGGTAGGTCACATTGCTCGTTGACGACATGGACATTGCTGATTTAAGCTGTAGGTACCCCGCATATGTGACCTCTGCTGGATGGCTAGGCTATACCGATGAGAAGGTTGCCCGCTTGACGAAGGAGGCCGTCGCGGCCGGGTTCAACCACTTCAAAATGAAGGTTGGCGCCGACCAGGCCAATGACCTTCGCCGAGGAAAAATCATTCGGTCTATCATCGACGATCCCCAGTACCTCCCTCCCGGTATTGCGCCCCGTGACCCTAACGGCGACGACTTGAAGGGCAAGAATGCAGGACCTACCGGCTCGGTTCTCATGATCGACGCCAACCAGGTCTGGGACGTGAAGCAGGCCATTGACTATGTCAAGGGACTCGAAGAGATCAAGCCGTGGTTCATTGAAGAACCAACAGCCCCGGACGATATCCTAGGACACGCTGCCATCCGCAAAGCTCTCAAGCCCCATGGTATCGGTGTAGCCACTGGCGAGCACGCCCACAATCGGATGGTCTTCAAGCAACTTCTCCAAGCAGAGGCCATTGACGTCTGCCAGATCGACTCCTGCCGTCTGGCTGGTGTGAGCGAGGTCATCAGCGTTCTACTCATGGCAGCGAAATTCGGCGTCACTGTCTGCCCGCACGCTGGTGGTGTTGGTCTTTGTGAATATGTGATTCATTTGAGGTGGGTGCAATCCATTTTGGTGATTGTGAAATCCTTCTAATGGTCCTTACAGTTTGATCGACTACATCGCTATCTCTGGTTCGATGGAGCGCAACGTACTGGAGTTCGTCGACCACTTGCATGAGCACTTCCTCAACCCTTGTTCGATCAATGCACAAGGCCGATACAATGTCCCTTCGAATCCGGAGGAAGGCTACTCTATCGAAATGTATGAAAAGAGCATTGCGGAATACGAGTTCCCGAATGGCTCATACTGGGTGGGTGCTCGAGGAGGCAAAAAGTTGTAAAAGGTACTGCAATGCAATGTAGGGCTCAATGTATAATCTGGAATGTAAACTTGTATATCTATTTCTTCCCACGCTTGTCCAAAAACCCACGTAAGGACAATAGATCAGCATCGTCGAGGATTGTCCCTTTATTTGGTCGGTGGCCACGACAAAATCAATTAGTACTAATACTCAATACACTTCGCGTTGTTCGTATCCGGGATTGTTTACTCTCACTTGCCCCACCCCACCGTCGTACACACCATCAATCATTATTTCGAGTTCGGGGTGAATGTCGGCATCCTCTTCCATTGCCCAAAGCGCGACGGCGACGGTACTAAACTGACTTTAGCACTATAGTTACCAGAGCGAATGAAAAGCGCACTTCTCTCCACGATAGTCTAGAATACCTTCTTGAATGGGGAATTTGGCCTGAGGCCTGCGTTATTGTCGAATCAAGGTTCACTATGTGATGAACAGGAGTGAACACACCCTAAGTTTCCAACCCTTTTTCCCATCATCCATCCGTTCACGAACAAGAAGACGCGATATGGTTGCCCAAGTGGCTCTTTAAACACAAACGAAATTGGAACGTCGAAACCCGTTGGGATGTCGAGCTTGAATGTCGTGACGAAGAAGCCTACTCCCGCCTTCCCATTCGGAAGACCTGCTGACAGGTCGCGCTTCGCCCAATCTGAGGTATCGAAACCTGGCAAATGGTACCCAGCGCGTTCACCGAAAAGTCCACCTTCGTTGAGAACACCACGAGTCTTATCCGGGAAGCTGTCAGTCAGGAGATTTTTAGTCTGCGAAAGGAATGGACAATTGAAGGCGGACTCAAGATAACCTCCAAGCTTTCCTTGTACCTTCCAGTCCTCAAAGTGACCTTTATTCAGTTTGAAACCACGGACACCGCGAGGACCCTTGGAGGAGTCCGGGTTGTCTTCAGAGTAGGGAATTAGCAATCGTTCTGCGACCCAATTCATCCACCTACCACCCTCCGTCTCATTGAGACCCATGTTATCTTGAACGATAGTGATGACATTGTCACCACTGATATTCAAGCTGCCTTCGGGGAAAGTGAAAACATCGTCCGTCTCTTCAAGTATATTGCGGTTATTGGTTGAGCTGTTTTTGGTTGAATGTCATCTATGGACGGCATATATGCCGAGCACGCACTTGCCATAAGACGTATTCATGAAAGCATCGTTGAGCCATACCGTTGCCGCAAATGCTGCACAAGTCAGCTAAACGCCCAAAAAGCAGGATAAGGCATACCCTCTCCTCCATTGATGGAAAGATTGACACTCGACTGTCCTTCCACGCCTGTGAAATGACCACGCCAAAGAACCGTATTCTCGCAACTGTCGGTGTTGAGTAAAACCACATGAGTCGCAAGAGTGTACATACAAGCCGTAGTCACATCCGTAAAGCATACGTCCATCGCCATAATATGGCTTCTGTGGTATGTTCGTTTCCGTGTGGTTCGCCAGTGTCCACCTCGCATCGTCATAGTCCTTGCTGATCTCTGGCAGGCTATCCTTGTATCTCCACGCCGTCAACTTGGGGACCTCAATCCCCCTCATCGCGGTGGCCCTCTTTGCAAGGGATAGCCTCAATACGGACGAGCCCAGTAGTTGTACATCCCCTGCCACAACCTGCCCGTTCCATGTGATGCTACGGATACCTTTTGGCGCAATGAGCATCAAACGCGCTTCATCTTTCAGGTCTCCTTGAAGTGCCAGACGTCCGTCTTCAAGACTTGCGGAGCGAACGAGATATGGGCCGCCGACGAGGATGCTCGAGTTTGTTCCAAAGCTCCAGAAATTGGCCAAATCGTTTTCTTTGGGTCCTGCAAGCGTCGGTGCCCAGAATGTCGCGGCAGTGGACCTGTCAGAGTAGAGCACGAGCTGGGTATCGGAATCGTAGACAGTGACAAGACCTTCGATACCGTCGAGGAAAGACACAATGGTCACACCGGACTGGCCTGCCTGCGTGCTGAAGGCATCTGTGTCGAGCTGAACCTTGTTCGGTGTGCCAGTAAACTCGATAGCAGCTTCGTGTTGTTGTGAAGCATCGCCATAGAGGAAGAGAACGTCTCGTCCATCGATGATACCTGCATAGAAGACTTGGGCAGTTGAGTAAAGTACGCGGCTGCTGGCACCAAACGCATAGTCGGTCACAATCAATTTGGACTGGCGGCCTCCCAAAACTAGAGGACTGATGACTTGCGGTAATGACAGAGTTCCTTGTGAAGTCGCAACATCAATGCGGAAGTCCGTTGAATCTCTAGTCTTCGTGAGCAAGATATACTGTGAAATTGATGGAAATATACGTTGAGCTGGAGTTGTTATGGCGCACGATGTAGAAGTTGGCCTTCGAGTCTGGATTTTGCAGCTGGGTGACAAAGACCTCGGGGTTTGATGCGGCAATGGCTCCGGTCGAAGAATCACCAAGCCAATCTGTCTTGTAAAATTCTGGCGAACTACGCAGAAATACACCCTGTAGCTTGAGTTCATCGTACTTGGGAGTCAGAGCTCGCTGCTCATCGATCTGGAGGAGCGTTGATAAGGCTACATACACGGGTCAAGACAGTGCGACAACTTACTGCTGAACCGTAATCATACGACGTGTAAACCTGATAGTCGGTGAGAATTGAGAATATCGCAATCAACACTGCTTACGCCTCTGCCAAATAGTTAACCAAAATACTTTTGCAAGATGTTTTCAACTCACGGGAACGGAATACCACCCCACGATGTGCCGCTATTCCATGATGAACGTTTGATTATTGCTAAGGAATAGGTGACTTACCCATAGACCATGTAGTAGTTGATAAGCTTCGCATTGCTTGCCCAAAGCTGGAGGTTAAACACGGACATAAAGTCTGGTCCCGTCAAGACGTTGCATGCACCGTATCCTGGCGATGTGGGCCCCCAAGCATCGAAGGCACCAGCTTGAAACTCTTCTCACAGTGTCAGCATGTCGGGAGATTGGAGTAACAAGGAGCGCACCCGGGATGTACCATGGCTGGGAGGGATTGACCTCAATATGGTATTGGTGGTACGTGAGGTCGACAGGATTCCACTGGTGAGGATTCGAGCAGTCAAATCGCTGAGGATACGAGTCCATTCCATACAGGTCGACGGCACCCTGTTTGTGGATTGAGCAATAACATCGTTGTACCGTTCAACGAGCATACAGTCCCATTAATGAAGTTCCTCCGAGCTGAAGGGTCATTATAGGTCAGCGGGACCACGATTTCTGAGTTGTGATATGCGTCCTTGAGGTCCTCGAAATATTCTCCTCCGAGCCATTGTTCGTATTCATTGTCTGAATACGTTGAGCAAAGGTTATCATATGGCCAATATCACAGTTACCCAGTTGGATAGCTAGACAAAGTCAGACACATAGCCAGATAATGACAGCGTTCGCACCTATGATAGGTCCCCCATGGGTAATTTGGTACGGCGCAGACTCCTTGATGATACCATCAACATAGACCTTCCAGACTTCGTGCCAGTCAGACGCATTGGTGCGCAGCGTACCCGCAACTTCAGACGTTGCCCAATGTGCTATTCCGCCAGCAGTGGTTTCTGCATTGATGTACTGCATGGATTTAGCTTGTTAAAAGATGGTAGATGGTAGAGTGATCAACGTACTGGACCTAGACAATGCGTTACTCAATAGCTGGTTGATGAATCCTTGTAGTCACGCACCTGGGCGAAGGACGACCCATATTCCTGCAGCCTTGCATGCTTCGTAAAACGGCGCGAGGGCTCTCCAGTCATCAAAGTCCAAAACGCCGCGCGAGGGATTTATGATAGCCATATGTGTGTACAGGCTGACCGCGTTCAAACCGGCCGCCTTGAATTTCTGCAGGATATCTGGCCATAGGTCGGGTACAGGCAACCGGAAAGTGTGAAATTCGCCAGAGCTGAAATATGCCAGCAAGTCAACACTCGATACAAGCGGTTAAGAGTAACGACGCACTTGACGAACACTCGCTGTCCACGCAGCGACAAGCTATACGAATCGAAGCTAACTTCATCTGTTCCCCATCCATTTTGGGCGTCCATAGGTACTTTGATATTTGTCTTCAAAGGGGAGCTCTTGAAGATGGCGATAGAGGATAGCAAAAGGGCCAATATCCAGAGACGAATGCTCCATCGCGTCGCCGTCTTTGCATGCTTATACGGCGCCAAATTGGAGGATTTCGAGTCTGGAGGGAATTCCATGGATAAATGACGCGTCTTCAGAGCGTCGTCGTCCATCGCAGCGACCGTTGGACGTTGGACGTAAGGCCCGAACTCCAGTTACAGTAGCCTTAACATCACTACCCCAGATTAGCGGAGGTCCCGGCCCGGGCGCATGTACACGCCGATCTTGAATTTTTGCACTGTTTGTTGATTTTCGTCAATCATGTTCTTCTTGATGCAATGCACAATTCTCGATATCAAGCTGTTGCTTTGGTGGTTGCAAGTTAGACACGGACCATTGTACAATGCCAATAAACATAAGTGAAGGGTATAAGTATAACGAATAACCCAAATCTTCCTTCCAGGTTGCCCAAGCGTATCTAGGAAAGCAGATGCTTTGCCTTGATAAGATCTACTGCACGTTCAGCAACCATGTATACTGGCGCTTGGGTATGTGATTCTGGGATTGTTGGCTAAAAGGCATGTAAGCGTACACCAAGATGGGCCTAATGCGAGAACGTACAAAGACGGAAGCATCGACGACGCGAAGACCTGATGTGCCCTTTACCAGCAACTCAGCATCAAGAACACCCCACGAAGCCTCCCTGGGCGACATTCTTGCCGTGCCAACTGGGTGATTGATATTTGACCCATACTTGCGCACAAATTGGAGCTTGAGCGCATCCGTCGTGGCATTTGCGAAATCACCATACGGCCCAATAATGAAGTCCTTCCACGCCGACGCGTTCATAAAGGTCTCAACATCTTTGAGGACCTGCACCATGGTGGCTTGGTCAAACTCGCTGGCAATGAAGTCTGGTGCAATAGTGGGCTGGTCAAAGATATTGGTCGTATTTAATGTGACACTGCCATCTGGAGACGGTCAGATAGATGAATTAGTAGAGAACCAGGACATACTGGTCGTAGGAGAAACAACACCGGCGAGAAGGGTGAGGAAAGATCCCTCCGCGGGCTGGGCGAGAGGACCGAATTGGGCAAACCCGTCCTGAGGAAAAGTGAGTGGCTGAACAAGGATCTAGGAGGAAACGCCGTACAACAAATATGACCTCCATATGTCCAGATGTCTCGCCAGAGGAAGGGTCACCATGGATTGCATAGATGTCCGACTCTTCTGGCCAACGGAGAAACGTGTAGGTGTTTGCGGGAGAGTCCACAAAGCGACCAGAACGAGTAGCTTGCCATTCAGCAAGGGTGTCCGCGAAGAGGGTGCTGTTGCGAAGAAGGCTATCAAAGGTGTTGTTCGAGTTGACCAAGTAGTACGCAGCAACAGCAGGGTGGTCCTTCAGGAACTCTCCGACGTCTGGCAAGTCGACGATGGTGCTAATTCCAAGGTTCTCTATGCTGGACTTTGCTCCGATTCCAGACAACTGAAGAATTTGAGGGGTCCCGAAGACACCGGCGCTGAGGATGACCTCTTTGGCAGCGTTGATGGTAACTCCCTCGTCTGCAAGGGGGATGAGACTGATGGGCGGGGCGCTAGTAAACGCACGTACCTTCCGGCCCCTGAGAAAGGACGGCAGATGTGAACGAGAGAGTCCCTGACTTGCTAGAGCCTTCTACCAACTTTGCCACGCGTGTATTGACAAGGACGTCGAGGTTGGCGCGCTCGATGACTGGATACAGATAAGCTGTGGCTGCACTTGACCGTTCCCCACCTCCAATGGCAGATTGCATGTAACCTGAATTAACGTCTTTCCTTTGCGCTCTCCAGTAGATTGTAAACACGCACTAGTCCCAAGAAATGTGCCGGAATTGTGGTCCTGAGTCCAGGCGAAGCGGCCGCCGAGCTCAGCGCTTGCCTTGCAGACAAGTGGGTCGAGTTCTGTCGGCCATCCAGGTAGGCTCGTATTGACCTCGCCTGAGTAACCGTGGGCGAGTGGATCGTATTTGCCAGTGGCATTTTGGGATACGAAATTGTCAACCTGCGACTTAGGTTAGTTTAGGGATGAAGTGTGGTAAAGGCCGCACACCTTGAGCCAATACGGTTCCATAGCATCCCAGGACCATCCACTGTCGCCTGTGAGTGATGCCCATCGGTTCCAAAGGTCAATGGAACCTCGATTCCAGGTCAGAAGGTCTGGAAAATGTATTAGTAACACAGCAAGATTACAAAACGCGGGGACGCACTAAGGACACTGCTTCCACCGAGACCATATCCTCTGGTGTATCCAAGTGTGCGATTGTTGTAGCCTTCAATGGGGGGTGTGGTGTAGTTCCAATCCACGGACGTGCCAGGGAGAGATACAGCTAGAAACGGAGCAATGGTTGCAAGCACATCCTCATTGCTGGTTCAAAACTAAGAAGAACATAAAGAAATGAGGATTAGCGGTGACTGACCTCCCTCCGGCTTCGATGGCAAGAACGCTGACGGATGGGTCCTCACTTAAGCGTGAAGCAAGAACGCTGCCGGCCGTGCCCACTGCACTGTTGAGTAACGTACCTCCCATAAGGTGTGGTGTAGTACTCACCACCGACAATCACAAAGTCATACTCCGTCTGTGTGAGTTCGGACGGAGAGAACACCAATCTTCCTAGCGCTTGAATCGCTAGGAGAGAGGCAACGAGCACACGACGGCAGTCCATGGCCGTAGAGGCTGCCCTATGTGGTGGTGGTGGTGGTACTAAGGAAAACGAGAAAGTGGATATCGCAGCCGGTCTGTCATATGGACCTAATTGCCGGAAGTAACATTGCCCTGAAATCGTCGAGATGGCGCGAAAGCAAGGACTCCGATCAACGATCACATCTGTCGAAGCTCTCTCTCTCACATTGCCGTCATCCATGGTCGTTCGTCGCCGGCGTAGTGTCGCTGCTTTGTTCTGCTTATCCAACGTTGGCATCCTCATCTGGTATCTTCACAAGTTTTCCTCGGTTAAATCTGTTTTCCCGTCAAATCTAGACGCCATCCTCGCCAGTGCTATCCCCGATTACCTGCCAGTAGGAACGCATATACACCTCGATGATCAACGCTTTCAGCAGTCAATATTGTGCAGTGCCTTATCCGCGCCTCCGCTATTCCAGAATCGCGGCCAAACAGCCGCCAAAGATCCTTGCTGGACCGCACCCACATCCGAACTGGGACCTATATCGGCCGCCGACCTCTGCCAACTCCACGCGAAAAAACGCATCTTGCTTGTAGGACCGGAACTCACGTATCATCTTCATCTACTGTGGCTGGCTGCTCTTTCTGAACACGACCACCAATCGCACGAATGCAGAGGATCCGAATTTTGCACCTTCCACCATGTCTGTCAGTCGCTGCACAATGACGAGGACCGCCGCAATCAGCGCCATCAGACGATGCCCTCCAATAACGAGCTTTCCACTTTCAATTCGTCGCTGATTCGCTTTGTGATGTCCACTTCCTTGTACACCTCTAGCGATGCTGAAGACGAACACTACACCGTGCCACAGATTGATGCAGAAACAGGAGTGCGGGTGAGGGACATGCCCTGGATAAGCAAAGCCAAAAAATCAGACATAGTCATACTCCATCGCGCGCCTCTGCCTGCGCCTGCCTTCACCCACGACGGGACGAAACGAGGAAACTGGAGCTTCGTCGACGCCTTCGAACGCCTAGTACCGGATCGAATCGTCAATGCTGCCTTGCACACGACACTCAATCGCTTCTTGCCCGCTCTGAATGATACTCTTACGACCTTGAACGCCCAGGCTGAGTTCCACAAGAAAGACATCTTCTGGATATGGCATGGCGGCCTTTACAAACCTTGCACAAGCTCTTCATCGTACCTCAACCCCCAAGCCTTTGCGTCAAGCTCGAATAACTGGCAGCTCTATTTGAATGCACAGTGTACGTGTCTCATTCATATTCTGAACCTTGTTGATATATCAATCAGCATACATGCACGACTACTTGCTGCCGAAGATCCTGCCACATTATCGCATCCTCTACGTTCCATTAGTGTCGCTTAGCTCTGACAACTCGAAGAAATGTCCGGTACCCTCTTACGATACACCTTCAGGAAAAGCCCTTTTGAAGCATTTCAGTAGTGCTTTAGGAGCAAAGCTGGTTCTATGATCAATATCGAAAATATTATGCTACAAACCCCCCTCGACCGTGGTACTAGGGGGCTTGCATTGGCACGGATCATGGTATAATTGGTAGAGCAGTCTTTACCAGAATAGGACCAGAGTTTACTTTCTTCGTTTCTTCTTGGTGCTCTTCACCTCCTGGGGCTGGTCATGTCCATCTGGCAGTGAGGCCTTCATTGCGTTTACCGCCTCCCAAGCAACTTCACCGATCCTTCTCCATCGTTCGCCGCCGAGTGGCACGCCTCCGTACCAGCGCGAAACAACGATAGCCACATTAGGCAGTTTCGATTGTTCCACGATGTAAGCCAGGAAATTTCCTGCGCCGCTCTCGCCTCCATCGTTCTGGCCTGTCTCTGCGGCAGCACGGTATGCATACATGCAATGTGTTGCACGTTTGAGTTCGTGTTGGGCAGTCATATGGTCGATGAATCCAGGTAAGAGCGCGCTCTGGGGAAGGAACGTCGCATGTGCCATAAAACGCGACCGTTTGGCTGTTATTTTGGTGGAAGGATAGATTTCGTGAGGCCAGCCATCTGAAGAGTTTAGTTATAGGATTATAAGATAAATAAAGCAAAAGCTGCAAACCATGTCTGGAAGAGTAGAGGCGCCTCAGAGGAAGAATGACTGACCGCGACTCGCGCATGGGGTCGTGATGGGGTGCATGTGAGGATGAGCAGCGGCGCCTGCCGCCGATCATTTTAACTTCTGCTCTTGAGTTCCAACCAATAGCTCATTAAAGATATTTCTTGATTGGTTTTCTCCTGCAAAGAATCTGCTCAAAGTTCCTCTCTAGTCGACCTTCCTCCCACAGCCGTGGCATTTCTTGTGATCCTCGTGTATTTGGAGAACGGTCTTGCATTGAGGTTCTCAGCCAATCGTCTCACCACCGTGGCTGCCCCGGTCCAAGTCGAGGATATTCAGTTTGAATGACCCTTGAATCCCTCTGGCCATGCTGTGTCGCCAGCTAGAGTTGGTTCATCTAAGCAATGGACAGGCGCATGGGTGCTTAGATCTCAGAATTGTGAGAAAGGACCATGCTAACACCCCGGCGAAGCACACGAGAATGTTTTCGGCCCTGGCCGATGGCATATATAGACCCCATCCGTTCCCCGGTTGCGCTCCAGTCTCATCTTTCTATCCTCATCTACTTTCCTCCATTATCTCACAATGCGTACGCGGGCAAATCTTTGGCCTAGTATCGCAGCTCAACGCAATCCTAGGCTTGATTATTCGTGACGATCCACCCGCTGTCGGAGACTACATCGCGCAGTACATCTCAAAGAGGTGCGTCCTGCTGTCGAAAGATTGCTGCAGCCCACTGACTTTCGCTTCCCTAGGATAAATGACTTCGAGCCTACTGCAGAAAAGCCTTTCGTCCTTGGCCTACCTACAGGTTCATCCCCCATTCCGACCTACAAGGCGCTCATCGCGCTTGTCAAGGCTGGAAAGTTATCGTACGTGCTATGATCCTCCGCCCTACCCACCACACTGAGTTCGTCCTCCCCAAGCTTCAAGCATGTAGTGACCTTCAACATGGACGAATATGTTGGACTGCCACAAGAGCACAGCGAGTCCTACCATACCTTCATGTTCCGTGAATTCTTCTCCCACGTCGACATCCCACCTTCGCAAGTGAACATTCTCAACGGAAACGCCGAAGATCTTATCGCTGAATGCAATGCATACGAGGCCAAGATCAAGTCCTACGGCGGCATCGAGCTCTTCCTCGGTGGCATCGGAGAGGACGGCCACATTGCGTTCAACGTGCGTGCTCTGTTTGATCTTCCTCTGGCTATCTCACCCATCTGCTATTTGAATAGGAACCTGGCTCATCGCTGGCCTCGCGGACGCGTATTAAGACCCTCGCGTATGATACCATCCTAGCGAACGCACGCTTCTTCAACAACGACGTTTCGGCGGTGCCACGGATGGCGCTAACCGTCGGTGTGCAGACCGTTCTGGACTCGAGGGAGGTCGTCGTCGTCGTCACTGGTTTGCGCAAGTCGCTCGCGTTGAGCAAGGCTATCGGTTTGTCTCCTGTTCCATGTCCATAGTGCATATGCTAATGGCTTGAGAAGAGGAGGGCGTCAATCACCTGTGGACGCTATCGGCACTTCAGCTGCACCCGTGGGCTCTTATCGTCGCGGATGAGGATGCTACCGCGGAGCTCCATGTCAAGACGGTCAAGTACTTCCAGTCGATTGAACGTGTCCAAGAGGAGGTCGTCCGGAATCAAGAGGCGCTCAAAGCAAAGGGACGCATGGTCCAGGCAGGTATTGCCGGGCACGAGCAGGACTACCAGGAGTAGGTTACAATGTAAGAATAGAGGATTCTGTATGTTATATCTAAAATGGAGTACGTAGAGCGCGCAATTCACCTCGTTCTCGAAATTGCTCAGTAATGGATCCTTGGCAACCTCTCTGTATAAACAATGATAGGTTTTGGAACCAAGAAAACTTCTCGTTGAAATCAGTCTGAGCAACTTGACTTCAAATACCACTAAATATCTGCACCACATCTGTACATACTCGAGTAATCCGGCCATGCAGTTGCACCCTTTACGATTAAACAAAGGTACTCATAATCCTCTTCCTCCATGACCAAAACATACAACGCTTCAGGCAAGTCCGAAAAACCCATCCAAGTCTTTCCATAGTCGCTCCTTTGACTTGCGCCAAACATTCTGCCTCTGCAAGACACAAGCCTCGCACCATCCTTTGCCCTTCCAATCTGCCTTGGAGAGCGCTTCTAGCCCACATACGGGGTCAAAGAAGTATTCCTCGCGGATTCCGGAGCCCACGACCATATCATGGTGCGCTAGTGGTTGGGCAGAGACGCAACCCTCGGTCCCACAGGCAACGAAATTCTTGTCCACCGCAATGGCAATGCGGCACGCCCATTCACTGGTAAGCCGTCCTTGAACTTCGTTGAGCCGCTGCAAGTCCTCCTTGGAGAGGCGGTCGCTATAGTCGACGCGTCGGCGGACCAGCTCGTACATGGCGCACTTTTGCACACTGACAGGGAGTTTGCAAGTTCGAGCAAGTGAGATGGTTGCTGCAGCATTGGGACAAGGCGCTTGAATTATCTCGTCTACCGCCTGAGGCCACATCTTTTCGAAACGGCGCGTAGCCCAGCGGTAGAATTTGTTGCATTTGAGAGCGTGGGAAGCTTCTAGGATGCTCGCAATCTGGTCGAACTCTGGTTCCTCATCGGCGAACGAGCTACGGATTGTGAGCAGACAGTACGATGCACAAGTCAGGGATGACATACATAGCGTTCTTGATGGCGTTGAGAAGGGCAGCAAAGTTCTGCGCGGTGAGGTTTGGTACTTTGATGCGATAGAGCGGGATTTTGTCCTCCGTGTCATCTGGTTCCCGAGGGAAGACCTCCTTCTTGAGGTATGTGCTTTGCTCTGCCAGTACACTTCGGTGCAATCTGAACTTCTTCAAGCCAACGACAATAATAATATTTCCGTCCAGCGCAAGATGGTCTTCATGGTATGTCTCGTTCCGAGCCCTCTTGCTCCGTGGTGTCGAAAACGAGCCAGATGGACGCGAGGCCTTGCGCTTGCGCAGTGACTGAGACGGCGGCTGAGGCGTTGACGCCCGCGAATTGGGGGGAGACGGGTCCAAGGAAAGATCAATAACTTCAGGCGGTGGTTTGACCGGCGATTGAGAAGCTTGTTCTGTCTTCACAATGGGACTTGATTTAATGGTGGCCGTGGTGCTCGTCAATGGGCGCGGTCGTATGAGGGAACTGTTCATCTTTTTGGGTGTCTACCGCGCTATCAGCGACGCGTTGGGAATGAGAAATTGTGCAAGTGCGCACACTGTTGCGCCTAGGAGTCTTGTTTTGCGTCGACTGGGAAAGCAGTTGGGCACTGTCGGGCAGATCCTCATCCTCGTCGTCCGAGGGTGGCGACGGTGTTAACACTGATTGGGGAGGAGATACTGGGAACTGAGAGGGCGTGGGTCCAGGTGTCTTTGGTGCCGGCTGTGATGGCTGCTCTGGGATATTCGCATCCGCTGCCGCGATGGGAGGTGTCGACAACGCAGGATTCGACGGGCCTAAACCTTTGATAAGCGCCAAAAATACGAGAATGAATAAGAGCATACCGGCCACTGGTTGCTCTTGTGATGCATTTTCGGGTTTATTTGTGGGATCTGCCTGGGGCTCGGACATTTTTGCACTTGCGCGACGGACGCGTTCGACGTTCAAGGTGAACTTGGAACGTGATCCTGCCGATCGTCTTTATGGAAATTTGTGGCGCATTGCCTCCAGGCTTCTCCTCCCTGTTCATTATCCCATAGCATCGTCTAATAGCATACTCAAATGTCCTCTGGATTTCCGCGGATGTGCGCCTGAATTTCGGAAAGAGGACGGTTCATTTTTACTACCCACTGTCGCGGCTTGGCCGCACCGTTACCGGGACGCTAACGTGGTCACCTCTAGGCTCTTATGATTGTATTCCTCCGAACCGCAGCACGTTGTAGGGCAGGGACCTTGCTTTTGCTTCTCTCGCGTGGTTCGCAGTCAATTTCCCAATTCCCTGAAAGCAGACATCTGCGAGGTTCAAATCGAACTTGATGCCTGGGCAGGTTGTCAGTGGTCACTTCTGAATCGTTGGCGCACTGAAATTGCTAGCTTACGACCAACTCGTCGCGTATATCCAGGCCAAAATCACTTGTGCGTTTGCAACGACCTTCTTATGGGAAATTATACATAACAACCTCCATAGCGACCTTCAATATTTTTAGCCATCCCCCGGGACCTTTGAGCACATATAAAAGCCCGATGCTCAACATGATACCCTCCTCATTCCCCTCATCCTCCTCACTTTCTTTTCGCCGTTCTCACTCGTTCCAATGTTGCCCACCGTATTGCTCGCAATCGGCACCGCGTCCGCGTTGTCTGTCCCCAAGACGCGTCAGGACGCGTCGTGCACAATCTCCTCCCTGGACGATGTCGACAGTGTTGTTTCATCATGCACCGATATCACCATCAACTCCTTCACCGTCGATCCGAACACGACCCTCGACCTTAGCGACCTCGCAGACGGATCCAAAGTCACCCTTGGTGTGTGCTTCTTCCGCATCAGTACATGGCCATTGTGTGCAGATGCTCATGGAGACTGTAGCGGGTAACTTGACCTGGGCCAAATCCACCGACTTCGTGGGCCCGCTTTTCCAAATCGGCGGGAGCGGTGTCACTTTCGACGGTGCAGGTGTGTGCTTTTCCACATACCGGTGGTCCACAATGTGATTCACCATGGTATCTTGCAGGCTTCACTTTTGATGGCCAGGGTGCGCAATACTGGGATGGTCAAGGCTCAAATGGGGGCGTAACCAAGCCCAAGTTCATCAAGGTGACGATGGGCGGCGAGTTCAAGGGTCTGAATGTCCTTAATGCGCCTGTTCATTGCTTCTCTATCGGCAACAAGGAAAAGCTTGTCATTTCCGGTAGTTACACACTCTGTTATTTTCCTGCACTTACTGACGCGACTTTAGGTGTGAGCATCGACAATACTGATGGCGATGCACTCGGCGACGATGGCAAGACGCTCGGTCACAACTCTGACTGCTTTGATGTCAGCGCGACCGACTTGACTATCACCGGTAAGTCTACTCACGCTCCCATCTATCCCACAACCAATCTTTCTTTAGGCTCTTCTTGCAAGAACCAGGATGATTGCCTTGCTGTTAACAAAGGCTCCAACATCACGTTTTCCAACAACTTCTGCTCTGGCGGCCACGGAATTAGCATTGGTTCCATCGCCAGCGACAAGGTTGTCTCAGGCGTAACTATCTCTGGCAACACAGTCGAAAAGTCGACCAACGGTCTCCGTATCAAAACGATCTATGGGGCGACAGGCGGCAGCGTTTCCGATATTACTTACATCGACAACGTGAGTACTGGCGTTTTTCTACACTCGGCCAAGCGTTAACATGCTCAACAGACTGTCGCGGCGACAGACTATGGTGTTATCATCGAGCAGGATTATGGTACATCCAATCTTGATCCTTTTCGAGGCCACCTCTCATATATCTAACAGAGAATGGGTCTCCCACTGGAACTCCTACGAATGGCATCAAGATCGAGAATGTCAGCATAACTGGCAAGAACACAGTCACCGTCAGCGACGACGCCAAACAGGGTACGATGCACATTTCTGAACCAGAAAAAATTGAATACTGACATGCCCGGAATTCAGTGTACGTCCTTTGCGGCGACGGCTCTTGCACCGGTACATGGGACTGGTCCGGTCTCACCGTCTCTGGCGGCGAGGCTGGCAGCATCACTGGCGAACCACCCATCACTGGGTTCACCCTGTCTTCGTGAAGCATCTCTGCGCACTCGATGGGATGAACCGTTTCGCTGGCTCTCATCCCTTTGGATAAAGCAAAAGTTCGGGCCATCGGCGCTGGGAGTCTGTGGCTCGGATCGTAAATAAACTGTTCTCGCTTGATTTTTAGCAATGGAAAGGGTCGTTTGCATTCATGACAGGACAAGCCTGAAAGTGCCTCAGGAACAGCGGACAGACAGCCAGGTCGAATGGACTATGCATTGGTTCAAAGGGTGATTGTACATTGCGCATGGCGTTTATTTGGCCTTCTGTCAGTTTTCTTCAACCCGGCTCTCGCGAATAATATCTGCAGCCTGCAGACCATTATGAGCAGGCACTTCCAGGAGATGGGGCAGCGACTTACCTTCTCGCCAACAGCATACGCTATAGTTTGAATGTTGGCGCAAATTTGCTGACCATAACATCAGCACCATGCGAAAGAAGCGACAACAGAATATAGCACTAACCATGGGCATGATTGAACAGTCAACTACCCTCAAGTTCGTCGTCCCATACACTCGAAGCTTAGCATCAACAACACCCCCGTGCTCGCGAGGCGCCATCGCCGCCGTACACGCCGGATGGTTCACCGTCATGATCATCTCACGCACATATTGCCGCACCGTCTCATCATCCGCGTCCGCGCCAAAAGAAGGCAACACTCGCCTGCGAATCGAGTCTTTGAGTGGGGATGTTTCGCAGACCGTACCAAGCACGAAGCGGAAGAACTTGACGAGGATGTCCATGTCGGCTGGATTCGAGAGGTAGTTTGGTTGAATAGCTGGCTGGTCATTGATGTCAGCGGATTTGGCATGGATGCTTCCTCGCGCAAAAGGATGCGTGTATGCACAGAGGATCGTCGCAAAACGCTTGCTGCCGTCTATAGCCATGCTGGGTAGAGGTCGGTGTCCATTAATGGTAAGGATTCTACAAGCGATTGAGTACCGTCAGCCAGGATAAATGCAAAACGCACTGTGCCATTGGCTGTTCTGGGTCTGCGATCCATCGCTTCAGCAACTCATACTGCTCAGTGTAACCCGCCTTGACCGTGTCATCAACGAGGTCGAGTGTTCCCCCACCGCTTTCTACGTTGGCATGGCCCATCCAAGACTCAATGGTTGCATTGTCTGCGAAAGTGTTCGCAGGGAAGAATGCAAACGTCGAGCTTGGAATCCCAGCAAATATACCCTTCTGTTGTTTGCTTATTTGTTTCATTTGAGATTGTGCCCAATGCCCATTGAAGATGAGATGTGACTTACTATAGATCTTCATGCTCCTTGAGCTTCGCGGGGTTTTGGAGCACTTCGAGAGTTTCAAGCGTGTCGTCCACTTCGACGATGAGTGTGACTTGTCCGTGATCCTCTGTGGACTCAAGATCAGATACAAGGAGTTTCCTGATGGCACTGAATGTTTACGAAGGTTCTCCCCAACGCCAGGAAGATCTACAAGGCATTTTTGGCCAAGAGCTTCGACCACTTTCTTCTGACCAATTCCAGAAAGTTCAAGTAGTTGCGGTGTCTGGAGAGCGCCTAGTATACATTGGAATGAGTTGAAGGTATAAGCCAGGCGGGAGTGACGTGCTGACCAGCAGCGAGAATAACCTCTTTAGCAGCGGACACATCGAACGTCTTTCCGTCGACGGAGACGCGTGCACCTTTGGCTGCATAATGTCCGGCCTCCGGCGTAGAGAAGTTTATCTACGAGCATCAGTCTTATGTGTATCTCGAGCGCATTGCACGCCTGCCTTGGTAGCCCTTGCGTTCAACAGCACCAGCAGATTTGGTCTTTCTGCGTGCGGCTGGTAATATGCAGAGGCCGAGTATGACCGAGTAGCCGTGTCCTGGTCAATGGACGTTGGGAAGAGAATTGACCCAACGGGATGACCATCACTCTGGTGGAATGTCAACACAGCTTGAAGAACAAGTAACGGAGGCCAACATTGTCCTGGTTCCGAGGGAGACCCAGAGTCTCAAGGGTGTCCAGGAATTCGGTGTGAAGCCTAGTAATATGTCCTGGAAACGATTTGGCAATGGGCCCTAAACTGTGTTCATGATGGACCAAAGCTGAAGGGATATGCATACATACCATTTGTACCATGTACGGCTGGATTCGAATACGCCGCGTTTCTAATGGCGTCGTCCTTGGGCATTTTGACTGGTTGAATATGTTCGCTCTGTGGGGCAGTCAGAAAGGTAGCGAAGTCAAAAAGATAAGACTTGCCGACCTTCTTCATGTATGCAACTAAGTTGTCCCAGTCCCAGCCCTCGTTACCAAGCGTGCTCCAAGCGTCCAATTCGGCTTTCGAAGGGCGAACATAGGCGAAGAAGTTCAGCTAGATACTTTGGTCAGCTATGAATACGTGACGGGGTCTTGTTACTCGAACCAAAGATGAGCCTCCGAGTCCTTTTCCTTGCGCCTGGGGAACTGTTTGGCCGTTTGCGAACGTCTGCGGCTCGGATTGGAAGCACCAGTCGTATTTAGGGTTAGATAGGACACGCCCCATCATGCCTAGAAACAATTAGCCAGCGAATGGGCAAAGATAACCTCCGTACCAGGAATATTGACCAGAGGATCGTCTACATGATAGCCTCCAGCTTCGACAACGCCGACCGTGATCTCAGGGGATTCGGACAATCTATCAGTCTGTTTGGTGGGGGAAAGAAGCAAGAATAATAGGCTGCTCACCGAGATGCCAGAGTAAGGCCAGATGTACCTCCGCCTATGATGAGGTAGTCCAAGGATGCTGCAAGAAACTGTTCCTTTGTGACGATGGGCATGGTCGTAGCTGCTTGAATTTAGTCGGAATCTGGTTCTTCCCGTGTCTTTGGTGGTAGTAAGAAGCAGACCGGTCGGCCTATGTAAGAGCTAATGTCAGCAGGATGTTGTTATCACGCTTCGAAGCATACCACAGCATCCACGGGTACAGTACCATCGTCTAGTCCAGAATGTGCGGATGAAAATCGAAAGCGTATCCGAGACCCCCAAAATCCGAAGACGTGCGCCGGTCTTGCCGTGCGATACAGGTTGAACACTGAACGTATGGTAGGCAATGAAGGAGAAGGATTGTGCCGCGAGCTAGGAAGCTGGAGTCGGTTCTCCGTAGGCAGTCCTTGCAGACATATTTTGCAGAAAGGATTTCTTGGTGACCAGTTAGAGCAGAGAGTACATTTCCTCGGCGTCAGTCGCAGCTGGCAGCGAGGTCACCGTGATCGAACTTCAGCGCTTCAGCAGCTCAGCTCATGCGATCGCCTTCCTTGCACTCGTTAAAGTTTATTCCATTTGCCAAAACTATGCCCATCTTCTACTCGCCGGCCACGCTGAGCACCGATGGATTCTGCCACTACTAAATATGACGTTCATCCGGATTACAATGCAACCGGAATAAGGATGAGTTCTACGTACGGACGATCCCCGCAAGCTCTCACCAGGAGCAACTCCGTGGGTCGCAGCTGAGTCAACAGCCCACCTTCTGTGTCTTCTCTGCGACTCTCTCGCTTTCTCACGGATGGCACCCGCTGGTAGGAGTAATCCCACATACAGTGAACAAGTCTTCACATAAGCAGCCAATCGCGCTATAAAAGCTCGACGCTGTCAAAATGTTTGTACCAACAAACTTCCTCTCAAATTCTCCTTTCACTGCAATATGGTTTACAGCGGGACAACATTCAGAGGCGACTCCAATGGCGACATTGTGGCCACCAAGTTCGCACGCGACGCGCTCGCGCCCAACGAGGTCCTCGTCAACATCACCCACAGCGGTCTCTGCGGAACAGATCTCCATTTCCTGCACGCCGATATTGTCCTCGGGCATGAGGGTAAGAACGCCTACGCCTCATTTACACGCCCACTAACAGTCATCACAGGTGTCGGCGTCGTGCAAGAGGTCGGCTCCGAGGTCAAGAGGTTCAAGGTGGGCGACCGCGCCGGTTGGGGATACATCCAGGAGACTTGCAGGTCCTGTACGCCCTGTCTCGATGGCAAGGATCAGTACTGCCTATCCAAGGGCATGTATTTCGAGTCGCGCACCGACCAAGGCTCTATGGGCGAGATTGCCATTCTGCCGGACCAGTGGCTTTTCCACATTCCGGAAAGCCTGTCCAGTGCAGCAGCCGCTCCTCTTATGTGTACGTTTCTTGGATTCCCCTTTGCGTTTGGGATACTCATCGTGTTCTCAGGCGGCGGTTCGACCGTGTTCACCCCACTTGCAGAGAGCATACGTCCTACCGAGCGCGTCGGTGTCATCGGCATTGGCGGCCTAGGCCATCTTGCCATTCAAATGGCCTCCAAGATGGGATGTGTCGTCGTCGTCTTCTCCGGGACAGAGTCCAAACGCGACGAAGCCATAAAGCTCGGCGCGTCCGAATTCTACGCGACCAAAGGCGTCGAGGACTTCAGTACTCTCGGCGTAAAGCACAAGTTAACTTCGCTTCTGATTACGACGGCACAAATCCCAGACTTGAAACCGTACTTCGCCAACCTCCTCGCCCCGAATGCCAAAGTCTTCCCGTTGACCGGAGGATTCTTCCCAAAAATCGAAATTCCATACGATATTATGATCTTCCAGGGCATCAGTGTCATAGGCAGCAACCTCGCGTCGAGGAAGACACAGTACGTCTCCTGGGTTGGACTTTGAAGCTTGTATTGACCCATTTTTTCAGCATGGAGATGCTGGAATTTTGTGCACACAACAAAATTGCGCCAATGATTGAAGAATTCCCGATGACAAAGGAAGGCATCACGGAAGCCGTTCAGAAACTTGAAGCAGGCAAGATGAGATATCGCGGCGTGCTTGTCGCGCAGTAGTAGGGTAGATGAGTACTGAAGTACTGAACGTTGAACGTCAACAATGATAACTTGTTGTACCCGAAGTGCACATCTAGCCTCTTCCTGAACAGTGGACATCGCAGACGGACAAGGTGCCAAACGCACTAGAGCTTCAAATGTACATTGATTATTTATTGGCTTAACAGTTCGGTAGCACACATCATATGATACAGCGAGAATAACGACGGGCACATAAAGCAAGAGTGAATCTAAATAGCAAAGCGGGCACATAGTAAAGCATAGAGCATGAAGGATAGAAGAGGATTGCATGGAGAAGGGTCACGGAGTTTTCGAGGACGAGGATTCAGGCCCAGGAAACATATCTGGGTCGATGATGCCTTCTGTCATGGGCTGTACGGACGTGATGAGGACAGTCCAGGCGACTTGGAGGACCTCCCATAGCCCGTCGTCCTCAATGCCGAGTGCCACGGCGTTCTTCCAGAGGCCTTGTGTCGTCGCGAGGGACTGCAACAGGCGCGGCGTTGGTACCTTGCGATACAGCTCGCGCGAGACTTCTAGTAGACGCTCATACGGGAGCTGGAACGGCGGCGTGTCGGAGCAATGGGGGATGGCGCTGAACGCACCCATCGGAGTCATGCCGCAAAGGGCAGAGAGGAGGACGTCTTGGCGATGGGTATAGAGGTATTGTGAAAGTGGTTTCCATGTTGGAGGGTGTGGTATGCAAAATTGACGCGTAGCGATGTGATCTGGAGGTATCGGGTATGGCGGGGGCGTGTAGGCGGGCAGGCGCAGGCAATGCGCAACGAGAACGAGGTCGTGGATAGGGAGGACGGTGACTGATACGCTTTGGGGCGCATATACGGCCAGCACATAGTCCGGAGGGTTATCTTTGGGTAAGGCAACGGAGACGTAGGCGGGAAGGTTGCCTCCAGCGCCCATGGGTACCGTGTTTGGCTCGGGGAGGGTGATTTTGGTTTGTGTGAGTGCGAAGAGGAATGGGAGGCCGCATTCCGCAAAAGTGTCGCGAATGAAACTGATGGGCGTATCCTCTAATCCTTCCGGGAGCGCGGGGGTTATGCGACAGGGAGCGGGTCGTTCTAGTCGACGTGGCAGTGATACAGGGAGGATAGCCTGCTGTGGATTGGGAATGGGGTTCGCCGATGGGCCAGGTGTGGTGGGGACAGTCACAACGGCCTTGACGGTGATTCTTCCGCCCTTGGTTGTCTTCTTCTTCTGTTTCTTCTGGGTGATGTTGAGTTTTCCTGGTGCCACGGTTGCGGAGGCTTTATGCTTGTTCCATCGCTGCTGGAAGCGATTCGAACAGTTGCGACGGCGGAACGGGACGCGGGCTTCGGATTCAGTGCCCATGGTGCGGCAGGGTGGGGGACGACATTTTCATATAGCCGGGCGTGCTATATAGGTTTCCCCCTGCCGAAGCAATTTCAGAGCAATTGGAAGAAAAATTACCATATTTGCAATGGATCAATAAAGGGCAACAAACGGTTGCCAATCCCCGACAAATATACTTAGTTGGACTTTGTGTATCCCAGAGACCCATAGCTCATCCCATTGTTGGGAACTAACAAAGGAGAAGACATACGCTGCAGACCAATTCCAAAAGAATCGTCACGACTCGAGTGGCAGTCGAATGGTGGTCGAATGCCCAGTCTGCAAAGTCGCCGGCGGCACTTCCAACAATTTTGGCATTCCGATCAATTGGCATCTCTTCCGTCATCCCGCCATCACGCACTAAATTGACTTATTCTTACGATGGACGATATTTGGGACGACGAACCGGTTCAGAATGCACAGAGCCATGCAGAATGGACAAAAATGTCGTCCGACTTCACGAACGTGTGTCGCAATCACATCCATATCCGTTACCTACTCACAACCTCCAAGACTGGATACCGTGAAGGCATAACGGCTGGGAAGGAAGGTGCACTCCAGGAAGGATTCGATGCCGGATTTGCACAAATTGGCGTCCCACTCGGTCGTGAGCTAGGAAACATGCGCGGGATAGCATCAGTGCTCGTCGCTTTTCTCTCGCAAAGTGGATCCCCGCTCCTGGACGAAGCGCGCACGATATCCACAGCACTCAACTCTGTACGCTTTGCCGACATTGCTCCACGGGATCTTGAGGCTGAGGAACATGCCCGCCAACATTTGGAAACCGAGGGCGAAGAGGTCGATGTGCCAGAGGAAATAGACGACAAGCGCAAGATGGAAGGCCTCGAAGATATGCTCAACAAGCTCTCATCGGGCGCTTTGAATCCTGCAGACCACTCGCGCCCAACGATGGCAGATGTTACCAAGCTCAAAACACGACTGGAAAATCTGGTGCTAGAAAGTGGATTGAATATCAATTGGAGTTGAAACTGCCTGCGAAGGTGCGCGATATACGGCGAACATGCAGCGCTATTTGTTCGAGACTCATCCCGTCTCAGATCCTTTCCGCACCTTGCGTTCATGGCCCAAGAGCTGCGGGCATGAGAGACTCGCCAGTAATGCTCTCGGGCGCAGCTGCGTCCCGCGCCCACGATGGAGATGGGACACGACCAGGCCTACACCTACGAGTAAGCGCATTTGCTCTTGTTAGCATGTAAACTCACCATCATTTCAGGGCGAGCTGGTGTGCAATCCGGGCGTTGTCCATGGGTAGATGCTAATCAAGACTGAACTGTCCGTTGTGATCGAATGCTTCTACTTCATGTCAATTTGCTCACATCTAGCAACCTTGTCTGTAACTAGAGGGCAAGAAATTCTGAATGTCTACTCGTTTTCTAGTGAATGATACGGCTCATGAAGTATACCTTCCTGCGAGACGATGTCGATGAACCCCTCTTGAACCTACCATCCAGACCACCGTCGCCTAAATGTGGATGGGATTCCGTCATTTACAGCTTCCTCCAGGGTGGAACACCTGGAGGAATGGGTCAGCAGCGTCCTGTGCTGCATAAGCCAAAGTGATTTATCATCCATTGTCTGTTGGTATAAAGGACAGCGTCGCTGAGAGTTCTCAACAAAACCTTCCACCTCTTGCATCTTACCACTCAGAGACATGCCTGCCCATAAGACCAACATCCTCTTCATTGGTGCCACAGGTTTGCCTGTTTGTCCACTCACCGACCATCATCCTCTGACAATCTAACACAGGCTACCTGGGCGGCAGTATCCTCCTCAAAGCTTTGGCGCTCCCAGACGTCTCCATCACCGCATTTGTGCGCAATGCAGACAAAGCGGAGAAGCTTCGCGAGCTCGACCTACAAACTACTGTGAGTGTCGGATGGGCGCAAAGACTCGTCGGGCGCTTCAAGAAAAGTCGCTGCAGCTCTGACGCTGGTGTCAAGGTTGTCGTTGGTTCCCCCAACACAGACACGGAAGCCCTCGAGAAACTGGTCGCCCAAGCGGACATTATCATCGATGCAGTATGTTTTCCTTTACACTGAGACGGGCGAAGCAGTTCTGAAGAGTGCGATAGTACAGTGCGGACGATCTTCCAGGCTCCAAGAACATCATTGAAGCTGCGACCAAGTCATCCAAGCGCCCTCATGTCATCCACTTTGTGCGCGGCCTCTTCCGGGCGCTCCCCTCCACGACTGACTTGTTGTGATTCTGATAGACCGGCCTTGCCGTCATCGTCGACAATGCTGGCGGCCAGCCTAGCAAATTTCCTGCCTGGGACGACACCGACATACCTCGTCTGCGAACGATTCCCGCTCAAGCTCTTCACAACGACGTCGACCAGGAGTTCCTCAAGGCTGATGAGCAAGGTCACTTGTATAGCTACCTCTTTGCCCCTGGTGCAGTCTTCGGACAGCCCAGCGGCGCGCTCGTTGATGCTGGACTCCAAACTGCCTCTGAGTTCTTTCCCGACCTCGTCCTTGGAATTGTGAAGACTGCGGGTGGGGATGCCGCCGGTGTTGGCGAGGGCCTCAACGCGTTTTCCGTCGTGCACGTTGATGATGGTACGACACGCATGACCCATTTGTGATGTTGAGAGCTAATCCCAGCGACAGCTACGGATTTGGCAATTTTGCTGGTCAAGAAGATTCTATCTGACAAAGGATTCTCGCATGGATGGGATGGCTACTACTTTGCATCGAACGGCAGCGTCACGCTGAAGGATATGGTCCTGGCTGCCAGCAATGGCCTGAAGAAGGGGCAGGCTGCCGAGTACCGCGCTCTCACAGCAGATGAGATTTCCAAAGCGTTCCCCCATCCCCTTGTGAGCTTCCAACCTACCTTTGTCGCCATCTTTTCGGCTCACTTTGGTTCAATTTACAGTTCGCTGAGATTGTTGGCTCGAACGCAGAGGCGGAACCAACGCGCGGGAAAGCCTTGGGTTGGAGCCCGAAGAAGGGCCCTGTCGAGTACTTGGAGGCAGTCACCCTTCTCGCGTCGAAGAGTCAGGCTTGAAAGCATGTTTAGTACAATTACGGTTCAATCTTTGAGTATTTAAATGTGTAGTATGTGATTACAAGAAGACGACCCCATTGTTCCAAACTGGTTTTAAATCTCAAGTGTGCACTGTGCGGATGTCCGCGCCGTGTGCCGTGATTTATTGATGTGATCGGTGCTTCTTGTCCTCGTCCATTCATCGCAAGCTTCAAGACTCGCACGTTACCGTACAGTGTGTATCGTGCCGATGTCGCGACATATCGTGGAAGTCTGGTGGAAGTCTGCGATCGCTACGACCGAGCGCTGAGCGCTGAGCTGCCAACTCAGTTCCGCCCTTACGCCTTTTGCTGTGAAATGAAAGTCGACAGAATCAAACAAATGCGCCATTCGTTAGCACTAAGAACGCAACGATTTGTTTTCCATTGAACTTTGGACGAATATCTTTGTGCCATCCGCATCTTTGGCACGGACGACCTTCACATCGCCAGTTATTCCAGAGGCTAGATGCCTGGCACCAACCTAACGGACGCGAGGAAGCCATTGAACTGCACAACGCGAAAGGATCAAAAACAGCCTCCGGGCGCATTGTGTCGTGCACATTGCCTTCTTCAATGCTCGTTCAATGCGTGCCCCTGCTTGCGGTCAGCCCTAATCTACTCTACCGATCAATCCTACGGGCTGATATGGTTCACCTCGTATCTCCAGAGGAGCATGTGGACGACCTGGTAGCCACGAGATGATTCCTTCCATAGCATCCATCCTTTGCCAGTCTACCATTGTCCGCTTGTTCACCTGAGTTTAACCGAAATTCTGTCATACATGGGCGCTCCGGAGTAGACTCTCAAGAAATGGGTCAGCAACACCTGTGCTCGCATAAGCTGCGGCGTTGGACGGTTTTCTCGCCATGATTTATCACCAAATATCTATCCAAGTTGACATTGATATAAAAGAGGACGACGTTGAAGGACAGTTCCTCAGAAGCTACTTCCTCTTGCATCCTACATCACAGATATGTCCTCTCAGAAGACCAACATCCTCCTCATCGGTGCCACTGGTATTTCTTCCAGCTCAAAGTCCCTTATTACCCAGCTAACAAACAAGCGTAGGCTATCTTGGCGGTAGCATCCTCCTCAAAGCCTTGACGCTCCCCGACGTCTCCATCACCGCATTCGTGCGCAATGCAGACAAGGCGAAGACACTTCGCGAGCTCAACCTGCAGACTACCGTGAGTGTCGGATGGGCGCAGAAACTCGTTGGGCGCTTCAAGAAAAGTCGCCGCAGCTCTGACGCTGGTGTCAAGGTCGTTGTCGGTTCTCCGAGCACAGATAAGGACACCCTCGACAAGCTGGTCGACCAGGCAGATATCATTGTTGATGCAGTACGTTCTATTCTTCTTGATATGGATGAAGTGCTTAAGGTTCCGTAGTCCGATGCAGACGACATGGCAGGCGCGAAGAACATCATAGAGTCTGCGAGCAAGTCATCGAAGCGTCCCCATGTTATCCACGTCGTGCGCACATTTTTCCAGGTTACTGCATCTTTTTTCACTGACCAATTGTCTGCCATAGTCTGGCCTCGCCATTGCCGTTGACAACGCCGGAGGACAACTTACCAAACTTCCCGCTTGGGACGACACCGACATCCCTCGTCTGCGAGCCATTCCCTACGAAGCTCTACACAATAACGTCGACCAGGAGTATCTCAAGGCCGATGAGCAAGGTCACTTGTACAGCTACCTCCTCGTTCCAGGTGCAGCCTTCGGACAACCCTCCGGTACGCTTGTCGATGCTGGACTGCACACTGCAACAGAGTTCTTCCCCACTCTCGTTGTCGGGGCTGTCAAAACCGCTGGGGGCGCTGCCGCCGCTGTCGGCGAGGGACTTAACGAGTTTGCTGTCGTCCACATCGATGATGGTGCGCTCTGATCTACACATACCAGCCATTTGAGAGGCTAACACGTCTGCGATAGTGGCCGATTTGGGGTTAATCCTCATCAAGAAGATCATCTCTGACAAGGGCCTGTCGCACGGATGGGACGGCTACTACTTCGCTGTGAATGGCGCCGTTTCGCTTAAGGACATGGTACTAGCTGCGGCTAAAGGCCTGAACAAGGTTCAAGATACCCAGTATAGGCCCCTGACAGACGACGAGATTTCGAAGGCTTTCCCATACCCCATCGTAAGGCTTTGAGCTCCGAAGCTATCTCATTTGCTCATTTGACTTCGATATCCAGGTTGCCCAAATTGCAGGCTCAAACACGCGGGCGAAACCGACGCGAGCAAAGGCATTGGGCTGGAGCCCCAAGAAGGGTCCTTCTGAATATCTCGAGGCAGTTACCCTGCTCGCCTCGAAGAGTCAGGCATAGGGAGATATGTTGAGCATGGTATAATGTAAAGCAGTAAATTGTACAAGATCGAAAATTAGAGACGATTAAGTCTATGCCATCACCTTGCGAATGTAAGCAGTGCGTAATATGGATACAAAGGCTGCAGTCAATCTAGATATCGTACACAACGCGAGCACTGACCCACGCGTAAGGATAATTGTGCTGATAGAAATTGCGAACAGTACGTCGGCAAAGGCGGGGGATGGTCGCATACGATGCCCCGAGCTAGGTGGCCCTGTTAGTGAGGACGGAATAGTATGAGGGGAAATAGACATACAACGACATGATGCACCCCGTCGAAGAAGTCCTCGGAATAACCGGTGAACAGTTTGGTGGGCACGAACCCGTCATGCGTGTCCAGTTTGCTCGATGTCCATTCCCATACACCACCATTAGACCCACGTCCGTCTTGGCTCGCACCAGCTGTTGCTCTGCACAAGAATCAGCGGCTGTTCTCGCGACGTTAGAAAAAGGGGCAAACGCACGGTACGGGATGCCAATTCCTAAACCCAATATTCGCACCACCCTCGTGTCCGACATCGTATGTGTCGAGGAAAAGCCTCAACTCATGCTCATTCGGTAGGCGTCCCCCCTTCCATTGTGCGTAGACCTCCAAATCGTCGTAAGACGTCAGCACAGGCCATTCTCTTGCGACGTCCATCGTAACTGGCCCATACATTGTCTTCACTTCTCTCTCGCTCTCCCACGTCCGGGGAACCTGTACTTTGCCCTTTCCGGGCCCTTCCAGGAATGCTAAGAACTCCCCATTGGAGACTGGCCTCCAAGATGCACGGAAAGCGCCGACAGAAACGGTACGGGCGGGCGATTCGTTGTCCCATCCGAATTCGTGTGCGTGGACTTGGTACTCGAATTCTGGTGAGAAGTCGTCCGCTTCGGAGTCGTCATGCCCGATGGCGAGAGTGGCTGGACCAAGGATGACTGTGTCGCTCGTTGGTGCAGGGGTATTGGACCATTGCTCCTTGAGTAAATGCCATGGTGGGACAGTAAAGCCAGGTGGTGGAAGAGTTCCGGTCCCGGCGCGCTGAATGAGCATGTATAACAGGGTCTATATAGATTATCAGACAGACGCGGGTACGAGCAAAGAGTTGGCACACCTCAACATGCCACGCTTCGTGCTCCAGCGTCATGAGCAATGTGCGCGCGATGTTGCGCGTCAATTGGCGCTTGCCCGCTTGAAGGTCGTCGTACAAGGATGCTAATCTGGCGCGGACACCATCTCGGAAACCCATGACAGTCTCAATGACCGGCCAGTCTTCGTCCCTCTCAGGCACTTCAGAGTGATTCTGTGAGATGATGAGCGCAGCGCTGAAAGCGACGGTGAGTGACACCTACATGGCAGTGGTCGGGATCGTCAACATGAGGGTCGATACCGCGCTGAATGGAATATCAGAACCTGAGAGTAAATTTTGTAACCAGACTAACCTCGAAAATCTTCCAAAAGTGCTTGGGTTCCGTTGGCTCGCCACCGATGGCCTTCGACAGAAGCATGTCCAAGAAGCTGCAGGCTTCGTCAGATGTGTGTAATGTTGGAAGATCATATAGACGTACGTCGGGATATGGCCAATGTAGAAAAGGCACTTGTGTCGTAGGTCTATGGGCTTTTGGTGCAACATCTCGCCGGGAATCATTTCAAGGGTGACAAGATCCCATATCTTCCACAGGGTACGCCATTCGTCGAGGGTGGGGACATTGGCTGGCGGAGGTGCGAGCAGCTTGGGGGTGGACGTCAATGAGGAGACGGCAGAGACGGGCGGGAAGACGACGGGAGGACGCTCGACGAGGTAGGTCGTACATTTGCTGTCGTTGTCGGCACTGCCGAGAAGGGGACGAAGGCCGGCAGCGGATAGGATTCGGAGGTGCTGAGCGTTGGCGGGGAAGTACTCCTGGGAACGATAAGCAGAGTTCAATGAAATTAGAACTTGGTACAGACAAGAGGTGAGCTAAATGGCGCGGAGGGCTTCCAGCCAGCGACCAGGCATGGCGCGTCAGTGGTATCCGCGAAGGCGACGCCGACGGTCGACTGTTTGGTGAAGAGGACCTGGGAAAGGTCTTTCGACTTGCAATTTGCCGGCACGACATTCCATGAATCGGCACTGAGAGTTGGGCACTCGTCGCTGTCACTGGAATCGTACGATGAGGTGTCCGAAACTGGGGAAGACGACGAGCAACGGGGTACTACATCGAAAGTAGCACAGCTCTCGGAGGCCTGTGAATGGTGCAGAGGAATGGACTTTAGAGCAGCAAGCATGTCGAAGAAGTTCAAGCAAAGATAATGGTTTCAAAAAAGATGGATTGGAATTCTGCTCGATCTGTGTCTTTTATAGTGGCTACGTACATCACCCGACCAAGGACCCCAAGAACAACACATGCACTGAACGAGCTCCGAGTTGCTACGTTCACTGAGATCCGCCAGCTCCGTGGATGTAATATACAATGCGAAGAGGCTGAGGGATGGGTGCATGTTTTGTTGGGTGCGGCAAATGAACTAAATTTGCAGCTTCTTGGTGCCAAGTAATCAGCCTGTAAAGGTGAAAGCGGTGAACTGAGGCCAGACCATATTAAATCAAGAGTTTCCGGACAATTGGTACTGGAGTCAGGCGTGCTCGTATCGTTCACTGATCGAAGGCTGAACTGAGGAACGGCCAATCGAAGGTACAACAGAGTGGCAGGGGTCCTTGTCGACGTGGCACAAAGCGGCCAGGCAGGCTGCAAGTTTGTGGGGCGGAAATCTTGGTTGGGGTCGCGACTGTCGATAACAATTTTCAAACGAAGGCCACGGCGGAGGGAGGGCGACCAGATGTGGCGATAGAATCCCGCGGCCAGCAGCGACATTCATGGCGAACGATAACGGGCGAAGTTGCGGTCAGTCGAAAGTGTATGTTGCTTGGAAAGTGTCGATGTTGGCGCGTCGATGGTGGACTGATACATTTTCATGTCGTGTAAAGCGTGTCGTTCGGCCAGAAGAAGAAGAAACAGATAACATGGCACATTCCAGACGTGGGCGGGGCAGCAAGAGTGGGAGCCGCCCTGTTCTCATTCTTATATATCTTCTGGCGAGCACGCCATAGCACGCCATCGCAAGTGATCACGTGATCTTTCTTCGTCTCGCGTGAGAGTGAAGATCGCGTTCAACTCCCATGTCCGGTGATTGTCTTGTCTACCATCAGGATTGCAGGAGATTGGACACTGGAATATACTGGACCCACACACACTGTGCGAACACAATGCCCACGGACTCACAGTCACACGGAATAATTTGCGGGCCGCCAGAAGGCCGTTCTCCAGAGTATTTGCACGACCTGAGCACCTGACATTGGGATTTCTTTGCTACGACCATGCTCAAGATTTCCTGGACGGGAGCGGCGCTTATCCTGGCGCATATATGGCCTTCAGTGTATGCGTTGGACCCTCTAGAGCACATAAATCTCTTCATAGGAACGATCAATGGCGGCCACACATTCCCAGGTGCGTTTCCTGATATCCCCCCATGCGTCCACACTGAGAAATTGTTCACAGGTGCTACTGTACCTCACGGGCTAGTCAAAGTTGGAATGGACACCGACTCTCCAGGAAACGTGCTCCAATTTCCTGGCCTTCCTTCCATCCGTTCTCAATGACATTGTGCAGCACGCAGGGTATGATGGGGACCCATCATGGAATGTCACAGGGTTCTCTGAGCTACATCAAAGTGGAACGGGCGGCGTGAGTCCACCTCTACTCTTCATCTTTCCTATTTACGTTCTCCCCCAGCAAGTCCCTCTGTCCAATTTCAAAATATTCCCGATTCACAATTGTTCAGTTTTTGAGCAATGCCTAACTACCATCGAAGAGCGCAAGATCTCACGCAGTGTTCTCGCTGATGGTCTGCTGGTCTCGCTGCAATGTCCTCACCAAAAGCTAACTATCCTCAGGGTCCCCCGACGATTTTGCATCTCCAGGCTATTTTGCAACAAATCTCAGCAATTCCATTCGTGTCGAATTAACTGCGACTCGACGGACCGCGCTGCATCGATACACATTTCCAATCGACTCGACTACCCCACGAATACTTCTGGACGTTACCAACGACGGCCAACTCAGCGCTAGCGACATCACCATGCTCATTGACCCAGACACCGGCCGCATGACTGGAAGTGGTAGCTTTGCGAACTCATTTGGCAAAGATAGATACCACGCGTACGCATGCGTTGACTTTGACCAGAAGCCGTTCGAGTATGGCCCATACAAGATAAACTATGCGGACCTATGGGGAACAGATATCCACCAGCATTATTATAGTCAGTCTTCTTTGCGTTATTGTCAGGATATTTACCGTACTTCATCGCAGCGTGGGGTTATGAACATGGCGGACTGGTCGGATTCCAGTCATCTGGAGTAGACGTCACGACCATCCTTGTGCGCGTCGGTATCTCCTTGATTTCGGTGGATCAGGCGTGCTCGAATGCCGAAGAAGAGATACCCAACTTTGATTTCGAAAGTGTTGTCCGCGACAGCGAAGACCAGTGGCGCGACATCCTTAGCCGAGTGCAAGTTGAGGCAGAAGGCGTGGACGAGGATACAGTGACGCTGCTCTATTCATCTGTAAGTCCAGGGTTATCATAGTCGCTCTCGCGCTGACTGCTTCAAAGCTCTATCGCACTCATGTCGCGCCCGCCGACTGTAAGCCGTCGTTGCTGATCATTGACAACTGACCATATTCAATAATGTAGTCTCCGGAGAAAACCCTGGGTGGGTGTCTGACGAACCGTACTGGGATGCACTTTACTGTAATGTAAGTATATGCTCTTCTCCGCCGTTCAGTGGTTGACCAAACAAAAGTGGGACACTTACCGCACGCTTTTCCCTCTTTTGTCCCTTCACGATCCAGTCAACTTTGCAAGCGTCGTCCGAGGCATGATTGACATTCAGCGACATGAGGGTGCGAGTCGCGTTTTTTTCCTCAATCGGCCGGTCACTTAGTGCACCTAGGATGGCTGCCCGAGGGTCGCGAAATGGGAACACAGTTGTATGTGTATTACCACAGCGTTATTCAGCCTGCTCATGCTAGCACAGATATATCCAAGGAGGAAGCCGTCAGTCACCAATCTGATGCTTATTCTCCCACTTCATTGACATCTACCGTAGACGGCGATCCCATTCTAGCAGACTTTTTTGTGAAGTACGTGGAGTGTTCACAATGATCTACGTAGTCTAACGAACGACAGATACCAACACTACGCCGAAAAACTGGGAGTGTCTGCAGACAATTTGTATGCAGCCTTGCTCGCGGATGCTGAAGACACTCCTCCAAATTGGAACGTCCAAGGCCGTCAAGCGGACGCTTGGAAGGAGTATGGTATGGGCACTGTTCAGTTCGTGTGCAAACGATTTAAACTCCACGGCAGGATACATACCTTCTGACACAACGTTCCGCGGAGGGGCAAACACTAAGCAGGTGTCAAGGTCTATTGAGGTGCGGCTCCCTCAGTTTAACCAAGGTGTTTCTGCGCTGACGGCCGATGTTTAGTACGCCTTCAATGACTTTACTATTTCTCAAGTATCCAAAGCATTGGGACATTCTGAGGACGCTGTAAAGGCAAGCTCAGCACCCACCTATATTCGCGCAAATGTTGTCTAATCCCTTCACAGTATGCAGCCAGAGCTCAGAACTACTTGAACTCGTGGAATGGGAACGTGTCGATGCCAGAAAGGTCCAATGTGACTGGATTCTTTCAAGTGCGCGCCATATTTCCGGTGCAAAGGACGTATTCACTGACGATACCCAGCCGAAGTTTATGAACGGAACGTGGAATTACACAGACCCACGGCACTGCAGCGTCAACGATCCGACAAAGTCGACTTGCTTCCTCAATGCCATCCGGAGGGATGGGTTCTACGAGACATCTCCGATAGTGTACTCGCAATATGTCCCACACGACACGGCCAAGCTCATCGAACTCCAAGGAGGGGTGGATAGCTTCGTCGAACGCCTGGATTTCATGTTTGAGAATGTGAGCTGGCTTTCATGATTTCATCCATTTTCACTCCGTCTGACGGCCATACTAGAATTACTTTGATTCGACGAATGAACCATCCCAGCAGATCCCGTACATGTATCATTATGCAGATAAGCCCGGCCGTACAGCTGAGCGGGTTCGCGAAACCATAAGTTTCTGGTTCAATACCTCTCGCAATGGATTGCCTGGCAATGATGGTGCGATTCTCGTTTCCCGCCAGGACTATGCTTATATGCCTGCAGATTCCGGCGCTATGGGCAGCTATGTATTCTTTTACCTTGCGGGCTTGTATCCACTCCCCGGGACGAAGCAATTCTTGTTATCTTCACCGTATTTCCCATCCATCTCATTCTTCAACCCATTGTTCAACACGACGACGTCAATTGTCAGCCATAACTTCGGAGGGGGGAACATTTATGTTGAGGTAAGCTTCGCAAAGTTCCAAGTACATCCGTTTGGTTACGGGCTAACGAATATACCCCGAAGGGCGTCAAAGTGAATGGGGAGGCGTACAAGAGCAATTGCTTCCTGGAATGGGAGGTTTTCATGAAGGGATCGACGGTCGAATTAGAACTCTCGTCGAACCGCGAGGTAGGGTGCGGACAGGATGGATTACCACCGTCACTGTCGACCGGTGGCTACGATTGACCTACTCGGCAAGGCTACTTTGCGTGGCATTAACCGCCTTAACAGTTCGAGCTTCGCAATACATTGCCTTTTATATACCACCATTGTTGTCTACGATCATCGATGTTGAACGATGGAACTGTAAGTAAGTAATCTCTCTTCCTCCTCTTTAGGCAGGTGAAAAGATGTATGCCATCAATTTTCCTGGCTTGAGTTCTTGCAGCTTCCAGCCCGCCTGCTCTCCCAGAAGCCTCATGTCCGCTACTGTTCTCTCCTTCCCGTTGTACATGTAAAGCATCTGCAGGTCGATGTCAATATCCGTACTACTCTTCAAAGCGCAGACCTACCTGAATATCCGACATGGCGGACACACCTCCTGGACCCGCGATGCCGTAGTTGGCGAGCAGTGGCTTGGGCGCAATGGGGTTCTCGGGGAGGTCTGGATCCTGGCAAGTGTGCATAGCCAGGGGGTCGAGGACCACGAACCGGGATGTCGGTCCAGCAGCGTCTCGAATGCGCGACATCATGACCTTTGCTTTACTGTCTGACCAGTCATGTATGCACAAGCGCATCAGGTAAACATCGGCATTCTTGACGGGTTGGGCATCGAAGAAGCTGTGGCCTGTGATGAAAAGGTCGTCAGTACAATTGGACACGCAGGCAAGAAAAGCTGTACGTTGAAACTGCACTTGTTTCTTCGACCAGGCGTCTGCGGCCTCAGAGCTTGACCAGAACTATCGACAAAGTGTTAGCATCACTCTCAGGGTGCAAAAATGAAGGTTCACCGCTCCAGCAGCGTCCGCCTGGTTGTCCAAATCTTGGATGATATATTTGAGGTGAGGATATTTCTTGTACAGCATCATAGTCGCGCCGCCTTGTCCACCACCAACATCGACAACAATTGATCCAGGCTTTAGGTTAGCTCCGTCGATGGCTGAGGAATGCCAATATCGTCAGCTCGAAGTGTCGACCTTTCAAGCAGTTGAACTTACCGTTTGTAACGTTTTCACGAGGAAAATGAGCTGCACCTCCCGCCATCGCTGTCGCAACCTGCCTGGCTCGGTCCTCGTTTCCGGGAGCACCAAGCCACGCCCAATAGTCCTGGTCGGTCTTCTTTGCGATATTGAACGCGGCCTCCGCACTTTGGGGCGACTTCACCCAGTCCTTGAGATGCGGGGCGACTTCGAGACCGTCGTTGGCCCTGCGTATACCGAGTTGAGTCCTGGTCACTGAAAGTAGCCGACGTACATCATGCCCAAGATCCCTGCAAGCGGAGCGTTGTCGTATCGACTTTGGGGACTATAACCAAGAGACGATTTCGTTCAGAGATACTGATTACGGCGAAGAGGTGAACGTTTGCGTACTCAGCTTTGATTTCGCTGACGGATTTGTGCTTGAGGAAGAACGATGATAGACGATTGTTCGCGAAGACGTGTGGCGAGACTTCCTTGAAGAAATGGCGGGAGGCTAAGAAACGAAGCAAGCGGGCCAGATGATCCTGTTCAAGGCCGCATATAGACGCAATATCTTTGACGTGTAATCCCTTCTTTCGACAATCAGAGGCGACTCGACTTTTGAAGAATGTAATTTACCTGTGCGTCGGCCTCCAGCAGTATATCTGGAACGTTGGCTTCCTGCACAATGCTCCATGCAGTTGTAAGATTTAATCCCCCTGCGGCAAGCTGTAGCGCAGTCAAAGGATTCGCGACGGTATGCATAATTTGGTTGGCAGCAGCGACAATGGTCATGGACTCCGTCTGAACAGCTGGGTCGCTGTCCAGTGGGGATGGACAGAAAAGGTCGTCCAGAGTTGGGACGGACTTCCCAGCATCGTCATAGACAGCTTCGAGAGCTTTGGCACTTGAGAGAATAAGTTCAGCCAGTTCGGTGAGATGACCCATGCTTGCTGTGAACCTGGAACAAACCTTTGTCTTATAATGCTGGTTCACTCTGCCGCCTGTACGTGGCCTCCAAGTACCGTAGCGGTGAGGCAGGTCCCATAAACACCGTCAATACATTGAAATGAATGTAGTAGGCATCAGCGTTCAGTCGCGTAGTGGACCAGGTCAGATGGTTCACACCTTCAAAGTCTTCCCTTTGGGACACCTGTGCCGAGGATGATAATCTTGCTTAAGCTGACGCTGCCGAAGCGAGTCGCAAGTGCCAGTCGCTACTTGAGCGTTGTCACTCGTTCAAGGTGTTCCTCGTCAGTCCTGTCTGATTACCTGCTCTCAATATTGAATATCGATGCTGCATCCAATCGGTCGTAATCGTTTTTCACGCGTAGCCTGATGCCACTGGGTTTTAACAGAACGGTCTTGGAAAGAAAATCAGGTGAAATGTACTCAAATAGACGGACAGGCAGTGCGTTTATTTGACGAAATGTGATAACGTCTACAATGAGTTTACTGGGTTGAACCAGTAGAGTTCCATCCCTACACGACTATGCTGGGGCAAATATGTAGGTCATTAGTTTGTCGTGTCTTACTTTCTGAAGCTTCCAGCCTGTAGCCTCCCCCAGGCTTCTCATATCTGCTATGGTTCGCTCCTTTCCGTTGTGTACCAACATCATCTAGTGGGAGACAGTCAGCGACACGAGTACTGAATAACGATACAACATACCTGGATATCTAACAAGGCAGAGAAACCAGCAGGACCTGCCATGCCATAGTTTGCCATGAGCGGTTGCGGAGCGATTGGAGAATCGGGAAGGTCGGGGTCCGCACAAGTGTGCATCGCTAGCGTGTCCAGGACGACGAACTTGGAATTGGGACCAGCAGCTTCCCGAACGCGCGACATGATGAGTTTGGCTTTGGGGTCTGCCCAATCGTGGATGCACAGACGTGTGAAGTAAACATCAGCATTCTTCACTGGCTGAGGCTCGAAGAAGTCATGGCCTGTAGGCATAAGAACAGAATACGTTTGGTATAAGCAGACGAACATTGGAATTGGACTTGTCCGTTTGTGTAGGCGTCCGCGGCGGATGAGGCTTTCCAAAACTTGATATGCAATGGATGAACACAGGAGTACGAAGCAGGATATTGAAACGTACATTGTCGGCGGGAGCCTCCTGACTCTCGATATCCTGAATAGTGTACTTGAAATGCGGGTATTTCTGGTACATTTGCATCGTTGCGCTGCCATTGCCCCCACCAATATCAATCACAAGAGCACCTGGTCTGAGGTTATTCCCATCGACAGCTATGCAACGATCAGTGGGCATTATGTACCATAAATTCGAGGAGGAGAACGCACAGTCGGTGACAATCTCATTCGGAAAATGAGAAGCGACTCCCGACATCATCGTCGCAATGCGGCTTGCATGCAATTCATTCCCTGGCTGCCCAAGCCATTCCCAGTACGAGGAGTCGCTCTTCTTCGCCAGATTGAAGGGCGCGTTGACAGCTTCAGGGTTCGACACCCATTCCTTCATGTACGGCGCAATTTCCAGACATTCGTCGGTCCTTGGAACATATAGATTGAGTGATTAGCGAAGAAGTCAAGGGCGCACATTGATGCAAGAAGATTGGCAATTGGATTCTTGTCGAAGCGAGTCAAGGGGCTGGAGAAGGTTAGCGCAGTCAGACTATACAGCCTGAGCTTGAGGACTCACTCCGCCTTCAGTTCGCTCGTAGGCTTCCCTTTGACAAACATAGAGGAAATCCGGTTATGTGTGAAGACGTTGGGGGACAGTTCCTTGAAGATATGACGAGACGCGAGCAAGCGGAGGAACCGAGCCAGGATGTCCTGGTTCACACCCGTTGCAGACGAAATATCCTGTACATGGAGACCCTGCATTTCTATGTTCAGCCAGCGCCCTGTCACTGAGGTCAGATGGGCAGACTCACCTGAGGGCCTGCTTCGAGCAAGAGGTCAGCCACATCTGCGTCTTGGACAATACCCAGAGCCGTCGTCAAGACAGCACCGCCTGCTGCGAGCTGAACGGCGGCAAGTGGGGTGACGACCGAATGCAAAAGCTGGTTGGCGGCAGCAGCAATAACTGTGCGATTCTGCTGAGTCGCGGCGCCCATTTCCAATGGCGAGGGCTTGAAGAGATCATCCAGCGACGGAATCTCCTGCCCTGCTTGAGCGTAAGTGGCCTCCAATTCCTTAACGTTTGAAGCAAGGAGTTCAACAAGTTGACTAAGTTGGCTGGGCATGTTGTTTAGCTGCCCGGTCTCTGGAATTCAACCCATTATATTGAGTACCTGCTGTTGGATGTAAGTAGTCGTACGTGATCAGCCGACTGTGCCATGCCGGAGCGACAACAAAGAGCTCACTTTGACGGTGTGGACAGCGCGATTACGAACATAGTTTACGCACGATGGAAAACCAGTGCATGAGAATGCCCGTGCCAAAGTTGTGGAAACCTGATGCATTGATGGGACAACTCGTCGATTTTCGAGTCCCAGCCGAACTCCACTGGATCTTCACGAGCACGACGAGAGTAAGACGAGTTGAGTAATATACAGTTGAAATTGAACCTAGTATTATAAGTAGTACGTTAAATAAGAGCCAGACATAAGCGTCTATGCGCCGGCCTTCCAGTATGCGATGTCGCCGTCCACCACTGCGTCCGAAAATAAGCGAAGAGTTGATAAATGAGGAAACTTGCTCACTTTCGTAAGGCTTGCCTTGTTGCCTCAGCTTACCAGCAGCCTTAGTCGCAGCTTCAGTCTTGTTTTCTTTGAGATCATCGAAAGCCATAATTTCGCCACAGACGAACTTCTTCTCGAAGTCGGAGCTAAGAGAGGGAAGAGGTCAAGACAAGATACAAGCAAACCGTAGTGCACATACTGGATAACACCGGCAGCGGCTGGTGCTTTCGTGCCCTTGCGGATTGTCCATGCGCGAACCTCATCAGGACCGGCGGTGAAGTAGCGAATGAGTTCGAGGCTGTTATAACCGGCATGGGTGATCTTGGTGAGATTGGAGACGGCGCCAACTTTCTGCTCCTCTGCCTTCTTCTCCTCTGGGGTCATAGGGGACAGACGCTCCTCGAAGGCAACAGAGAAGGGGATGATTTGGTCGCCGGCATTATTCTTGTCAACCCACTCTTTGATCTTGGGTAACCTGAGGAAACCTTAGTCTCGGACGGAAATAGTAACACAGCGACATACCATTTGTTCTTCTTGCGGATGTAATCCTTCTCGCTGAGGTTGACAAGGTATGTGACAGGTTTGGCTGTGAGTAGCATGAGGCCGTTGACAACATCAATCTATGGAGGAGTCAGTATACGGCCGACAATACTAACGGGCAAGAGTCAGATGGAATTTTTTCTCAAAGGCTGTTGGGGCGTTACTCCCGCCTCGACGAGCTGGGTTATCGAGCACATGCTCTTTATCGTCATACATGTGAGCCACATCAAAGTTGTATTCACCTGGAGAAAACGAGTCAGTTTACAATGCAAAGGACAAGAGGGAGATGTATGGAATCAGAAGGGTAGTTTATCTCAAAGGAATAATGGGGCGTTACTCCCTCCTCAACGAGCTGGGTTAATCGAGCACAAAGCTCTTTTTCATCAGAAGGGAGATGGCTGGAAATGAGCATCACCTCTTTGTTTGTCCAAGCGTGCTTGCGCACGTCCTTCTCGTCGACAGTGAGGACCTTGAGAATTTGTTCGACGGTAGCGATCTCCTCTTTCTTGGCTTTGTCGGCAAGACTGGTGCTGTTGAGCGCGCGGCCTGATCTCTTCAATCCTTCGAGGTGTTTCTCTACCCATTCGATGTCCTTCAAGCGGAGTTCTGTCTGGATGGTGGTCATATCCCGACACGGATCGACATCGCCATCGACGTGGGTGACTTCGGCGTCGTCGAATGCGCGGACGAGTTGGAAGATACCGTCGACGGCACGAACATGGGAAAGGAAAGCGTTGCCTAGGCCAGCACCAGTGGACGCGCCAGCAGTTAAACCTGCGATATCGATGCAAGTGAGGTGGGCGGGAACGCGAGATGCAGGTTGGTATGTTTCGCAGAGCCAGTCGAAGCGCTCATCTGGGACTGGAACACGGGCTTCCTGGGATATGTGAGAGCCCGATGGTTTGAGAGGACGCTTTCCTTACTTCGGGGTTAATCGTCGCGTATGGATAATTGGCAGCGAGCGCGTTGCCTGGAGGCGCGTCAGCGAGCGATCCAAGCCGATCCAAAAGTAACACGCACTTGTATTTGTCAACGCGTTGAAGAAGGACGATTTTCCGACATTGGGCACACCGACAATACCGATCTTCAAGTTGTTCCCAGGTCGTCCTAGGAGAATCTATGCCTGTCGGTCAGCGCTGAACCCTCCGGGGAGATGCGGAGTACTTGCCTTGGTCTCGGCAGCTTGCTTCTTGGGAGGCATTTTCTTCGCAAAACGAATGGTGGTGGTTGAAAAGCAGCACGGCCTAAGAAAAGCTGATGGCCAACGGATCTCGGGCCGTCGAGTGACGTTGGAGACAAATCGGTGCAGCATCGAAAAAAATGTCGAGGAAAAGAGCAATACGTTCCCACGCTACATATATGGCACACATGGACCGATCACCGGCCCGGTTGATCCGTACACGTCGACGTTTGGGACGGACCACTTGCTATTTTCTTGTAGAGAATGAGGTCGTTGAGTTTCCCTCAAGAGTGAAATGGGTTGGGTGTAATATCAAGCTTTGAAGCATTGCCAATCAATATGATAGTGTTTGACTCCGTAACCAATAGCAGATAATTCAGCTTTTTCACACAACAACATTCCATACAGGGTTTTGCATTAAAAATGCGAAACCCCGCTGGCAAAATCCCAGCACGTGACTTTTCCCGTGACCGGACCGACGCCTCCGAAATCGCCGATGCAACCTGCGCCGACCTCCCAAAGGCCCCAGTGTGCCGCTGGAGAGCTTCATACAGAGATACACGACAGTTGCTAAGTATTGGGTGAACCAGGCCCAACCACTTTGGGCCCATTTATTGCCAACGCGACCAAAGATGCACCACACTGGCTGCCTTTTTCGGTCCTGCGTCTTTTGCTAGCTCTGCTGCGAGCGTCTCCTCTTCTACCTACCCGCAGGATTGACTTGTACTTACATCGACCCTTCTGAAGGGTTTATCTAGCATCTCAGAAGGCTCAATCAATGCACCAGAAGCGCGCCCTGAGCTGCCCCAAGCCAGTCACGGGGAAATCACGTGCTGGGATTTTGCCAGCGGGGTTGCGCATTTTTAATGCAAAACCCTGTAACCTCAAAGCATAGCAAGTGAAGAAAATAGCACACTTCAATTGAGAATAACATAATTTGTCATGTACAACTACAGAAAGTCTTTTGAATGTTCCCAACCTCTTCCAACTGAAAGAGGTTGCTGGAGACCATGGAGTGTTAAATTTTAATCTTTTGAATGTTCCCAACCTCTTCCAACTGAAAGAGGTTGCTGGAGACCGACAAAAGAATAAGGGGGTTCCCCCGACGACACAAGCCGGTACTGCAGTGGCAAGGTCATCGCGCCTCCATGTTGCAAGCAGAGCACGGAGGACAAGGGCGGCAAAAATAAGATAACCAATAGCGGAGGCGGTGCCTCCGTAATAGTGGTTAAACTATTAAGAACAGATACTACACTTGATCTAAGCCAAAAGGCCAGAGTGGTAAGGAATCAGTTTGTCGGGAAGCGGTTTTTATATCCCGCCGTCGACAGTGCCTGCGCACAGACCATTCATTGATCGGGGTCCGCTTTGATCAGCATACACGATGCCATTGTTCCCAAATGGGAAGCGACCTGAGGATATTACCCGTAGAGGAAAGAATGCAACGCGCTATCTCCATATGTCCATACACAAATGTTCTGTCCAGCCGCGTGCGGCATCATTGCAAAGTTATGGAGGAAAGGCTTCTAAGCGTGGACGTAGCGGTACTTTACCATCGTCGGAGTCTCTCACAGTTGCCATAAACTCGCTGGATTGCCTGAATTTAGTTGGTGTGGTCTGACATTTACCAATAGCTGGACACCACGCCGCTCCTAGTAAATACTGACAACACTGTCCGGCTCTTCAAGGTCCAGTGAGCAACAATGTGCCGCTATGCATTCAGTGTGCTCACCGATGTAAGAAATGAAATCTCTCAGATGGCCTGACTCCAGTGCCCCGACCATCTGCGGCGAGAGCTTGACCGTGATAGCCTTCACATGTTGCATGAGTGTAGCTGGCTAAGATTGTGCATGGTGCCCACATTAATGAGCAAGTGCTTGTATACAACGATACCGCCTGGAAGATCAACGTCAGTTCGGTGAAGGCAAAAACGAGACATTTCAGAACCGGCTTGCTGAATATCATGTACAAAGCTGTCGACATCGACGCCATTGTTGATCTTTATGGTATACTCTGTTCGACCGATGCATTGAGAGCGGTCTCACGTAGGCCATTGCCAGACATACGTTGCACTGAATCGGCCATGGTGGCAGGGGACAAAGTATTGTAGGCTTCGATCGCCTAAGTTCCTGCAGTTCACACGCTGAACATTGAATGTTGAACATCGACCATATACACAGCGAGCACTCAATGCAGGTCATTTCATGGGCATGGCCCAAAAGCATGGATATGAGTAGTAAAAACGCAATATGCAACGAAAAAGGTCGTGTCCGCGAACGCCCCGAGGTATACGCCCCCCGACTTCCGGCTTCAAGCTCTGGAGACATTCTGGTACTGCGCACTTCGCTGCTCATATTCTTCCAGGAAGAGCTCTTTCCTGTGTTCAGACATCCACCTATATGACGCTCCCGGTCAGGCATTGTGCTGGAAAGAGGGAGACCACGCACAAGAGAAGTTCCTTCACATAATCTTGAAGCAACATAGTGGACTCATGATCGAGTCCTGCTTGAGCGACAAGCTGTGGTAGTGTCACTGGCGGGGGTCAGGGTCAGGGTTTGCTATAGACGATAATGTGGGCCACGCACCTAGCAAACGCAGTAGGTGCTCGGCGCCGTACAGCCCACTCATCTCGGGGATAGCAGCACTGTCGACGTGCTGGCCAGTAATGTAGTTGTGCCGCACTTCGCTGTATTGTATGCGTTCGAATTTGTAGAGCAGCTGTGAGCCTAGACATCGGTCGAAATAGACTTGGATGCCATTTACGACAGTGTGCGTGAGCAGCTCTGGTTCTCGCAACCTGAAGAGGGTGTAAGATCTGTTCCGAGGAAGTTGAAAAATGCACGGACGATTCTGGTTTATTTTCCACGGCATACTTCTCAAAGTCTTCGAGGATAGTCTGGACGTTGGGTTTGCGGGGTATCTTGACCACCTAATGATCATGTATGAGAACAGAGTGCAGAGTGCAGAGCATGTTTATGACGGACAGAAAGCTCCTTGGTAACGGATTCCCAGTCATCGACAAGTTGGGCCTTGAGTGGCTCTGGGACGGTGAGCTTCATGGCTGGTGCGCGCGAGTTGTTACTGTCATCCTGCACGCACGTTAGCAAAAATACAACCGCATAACTTGGGAAGCGCACTTCATGACCGCGTTTTGTCCCCCGCTGCACATTCTTGGTAGTTGCACCCTTCGCCGTGCTTGCATTGGCACCTCCAAGGTGGCAGTCAGCACGCGTCGCGTAGTCTTACGAACGAAGCACCTTTCGCTTTCTCCTTTCCACCTTCTTTCTTATCCAGCGTCGCATCCTGCTCCAACTTCGTTTTCAATGCCGCATTCTCCTCATTTCTGGCTTTCACGCGGTCTTCGGGCACCCATTCGTCCCAAGTGTCCTTCCAGCCATGGTAGTGTACTTTGTATTCTTGGTTGCCATCAGTTAGCCGGGAGTCCTTTATTCTCGCCTCGTAGAGAAGTGGGCCGTGGAAGCAGAAGACGCGGTCATTAGTTTCGTGTATAATCGACATGGTGGAAGCAGAGACAGCAGAGGAGATCGGACACCGGGCCGACTGGACAGGCTCATTAACGAACACGTGACTTTACGCAAAGAGACGCTTGTCTCCGCGGCAAGTGCCGTGAGACGCTTCACCTAGACCAGGATACAGTGAGAGGATCTCGCGTTCAGTTCGGGTCATGTAATATTCGAAGACGAGACATAGGATTAACATGAATATCAAGATCCTCACGACATCCCATTGGATGTATGCCACCGCATAGATGAGAATATAATAGGCCAGACAATGCAAGGCAGGGATCAGAGTGCAGGTACAGATATCTGAGATACAAAGACGGGGATAGAGGTATTGGAGCGTGGTGGATCACGACTGATTCCTTCGGGGCACGATGGGCGGGAGCGGCGCGTTGTAAAACGTCTGCTTGGGGTTAACGGTAGGAGGCGGTCCATAGTTCTGATACCAGTCGAAGGAGCGTATGGAAGGGAGAGTAACTCCCTGAGGCTCAGACTCGGTCCTTCGAATCATGGCCTCGGGTGCGGCAACAGGTTTCTTCGTTGGTTGTGGTGGGCTGGGCTTTCGTTGGATAAGCCGAGCCGGCGGCGCTGCTCCCTTTTTCGCGATCTCGCGCTCGTACTTGGCACTATTCTTGCATCAATATAAGGACAACTCCGGGATAAACTACGCACTGGTCTTCAGCATGACGAACCATTCCCCCGAGCAGGGGATCTACTTTCCCGCACAGTGTGCAATGATACAGCCTAGAAGTTAGTTGCATGAGATAAAACGCTGAGAAATCAACCACAGAGCGCAGAACGCACCCATTCTTGTCTTGTGTGTGTTCAATGAGATGGATTTTCATCTGCGCCGCCGAAATGCCGCATATCGGGCACGGCGGGACCTGCAGTACCAATTAGATGAAGCAACTGAAAAGGCAGAGATAGACGGACTGATTTCTTCCAACTTGGTATAGGACGAAGGCCACTATGCGTCTCGTACACAGATGGTCGAGCCTTCGCATCTGGCACAACTGAGGCTGAATGTGAGTGCTTCATGCTTTTCTCTGCAGTGGTTTCCATGTTGTCGAGTGTTAGCGTTGAGATTTGAGTGGAAGAAAAACTGTCATCTTTATACTAGCTCGCAAACGACACCTGGACAAAGGAAGGGGTCTTATCCCAATTCGTCATGACATTGTAGACCCATTTGCATAGTCTTTTCACAAGTTGTTCAGGACAGTCTCATTGTCCCTAGGTAACAACCGGACTTTCCATAACAACGTGTGAGAAGGTCGTGCTCACAATTTGAGTAGCGCCACATAATTGCAATTCGTATCATAACCCCACGAGTTGTGCATTTAACAATGAGCCAAATTCACATTCATTGGTCCTATAGAGGACCTGAGATAGACAAAACACAACAACAAAGAACCTCGATGTTACTGTGCCTTCGCCTCACGCTCTGCCTTGCGAAGGGCCCTTCTCCTAATATCTTTGTGAAGGTTGTGCGAGTACTTGATGAAGACTGTAGGGCGTGCCAGCAAGGTCATGAAGTACTCAAGCGCAGCATGCGACCAGTAGGGAGTCGAGGTCTGGGGACGACCACTGCCCACCGCACCACAGGCGTTTCCGATCTTGGAGAGAACGCTAGAGACAAATGGCCTCGGCAGAGGGATTAACGCAGACGGCTTGCGAATTTTGGACAGTTTGGAGACCTTCGACAACAAAGAGTGAGCGCAAAGCAGCGAAATGAAACTAGAGACGCACGACAAAGTACGTGTTGACGTGCTCGACAACAATTTTGTGCTGTGCATACTCTTCTGCAAGAGCACTGGTGAATGTAGACAAAAAGGCTTTGGTGCCAGAGTACGTTGCGAGCATTGGAGACGGGACAGAACCAGCAAATGAGCCGATATTCAGAATCAAACCGCGTTTGCTAGAGGAGCAATCAGCAACAATGGTTAAGGCTGAGTTGAAGAATGCCGCACCGAACGACCATGCCAGGGAGAATCGTATAGGTTACCCGGAGGGTAGCATTCACATTGATGTTCACAATCGAGTCCATCTCGTCCTTGGGTGTTTCGTGGAAGTAAACGGGCATGTTGTGTGAGCGGCCGACGTTGTTCACTGTTTCTGATGATTAAAACGCGTCGCAAACGCACACATACACGTACCGAGCACTCCGACGTCGAGGTCGGCAACAGCTGCCGCGAGGCCAGCATAGTTTTCATCGTTTGTGCGCGAGAAGTCCATGGAAAGCGTCTGAGTCTGCGTTTGAGGATATTTCGCAGCTAGGCGAAGGATTGAGCGCATATAAAGGACCGGCAATATGGCGACGCACAAATCTCTGCAGCGGTTTCATTGAGGACAGTCTGGTTGCGAGCAATCAGGAGGATGTTGAAGCCGCCCTTTGCTAGTTGCATCGCAAATTCCTTGCCAATACCATCGGAGGCTCCAGTGACCACTGCCCATGCACCTTTCTTCGCGCCGAACTTCTTGAGCTGGACATTGGTCAACACATGCGGGTTTGTACGACGCGGAGTAGGACGCACACTGTATCCAGATAGGACGAACGTCTGGAGGAAGAAAGATGTTGTGGTGATAGCAGTTTTCAGCAGTCCGTACGCGCCGAGAGCTGCGAGCGCCGTGAGTGCTGGAGGCTGGCTTTTGACTGTCCAGCGTTGAGTAAGGAAAGGTATTTTGCGAAAACTGCGTACGCACCAGTTTCCAGCGCTTGGTGCACATAATTTTGAGCAATATCCACAAAAGACATGGCGATTGGGGGTGGTGGTCACTCGATAAGAGCCAAGTGAGCGTTGGGCAGACGTTGGGGCGGGACTAAGTATCGTTGCCGGCGAGCTGAGTGGCTTTGATCACCGGGATCATGTAAGCGCTCAGCATCCCACCACCACCATTAGTGGCACCCGAGTGGCATCCGAGTGGCACCGTTGTTTATGAACTGGCTTTGGTTTGATTTTTCTCCCCCGCCAAAACGAGGCGCATGCCCAGCTCCTGCCCCAGCATTTTTTCACCTCCCCATGTCTCCGTAGCTCTCCAGCCACGCCGCGCAAAAATCACACATCTCGAAAAGTTTCAACGAAAATAGAGTTATGAATCCGGTCACACAGCACGCACGAGGAATCTTGCACACGAGTATCCTTCGTTCTCTTCACACTCAAAGTATCCATGGGCCTCTTCACACATATTCCCATCACCTTTAGCAAGTCACTTGCATGGATGCAGCACACTCTTGCGTACTCACCACCATGTCTGCGCTGCACTGGTCAAGGCACGTTGTCCTCTCTGGATTATTGATAGCAACACTCACCCACTGTTAGCATCTTCAAAAACCTCTCTCGTGAAACCAGAAACCCGCCATCAGACGTAAAATCATCGTCGGTGGATGAAAAACCCGAGCCCACCGCGTCCCTACCAGATGTGATTGACGAGACTCGTGCGAGTAGCCCATCTCCGTCGCCAAAGGTCGCGGCCGATGAGGATACACTGCCTGCGCCGGTTGGCACTGACAATGCGGAACAAGCATTCCCAGAAGTCAGTGTCGATGCTCACCGCTCTGAGGGAACCGCATCGCCACCATCTCATATCCTGCAAGGCCAGATCGCGCCTGTTGCATTGCACGCTGTAGATGAAGATGACACGGAGTTTGTTCTCGTCGACGAGCATATCCAGGCTACTCGTGCGCCCACCGGAGGCTCCGATGCTGCACCATCGATGGAACCATGGTAAGATACACGATATGCTTGTTCTCCGTATCTGACCATTATGAAGCGCCGAAAACCATAAACCACAAGCCGAGGACGAAGCTACACATCAAGATCAAGGGGCCCCCGTCATTGCATGTACTCGGTTCGGATCCATTCATCTTATGTGGTAGACTCCCACTGAGACTTGCTGCAGCCCAGCGTCTAGGGCATCAAGTATCCCTGCGATAGCAAGAGATTCCCGAGTCCCTGAAGCGCTCTCTTGGATGTCTGCATGGATCGCGGGGAAGCTGTCAAATGTCTCCGGTCTTCCTGCACCCCCCTTGAATGAAAACCTCAAGTGAGCTTTCATCAGGATTCTACGCTCACTGCTAGTGTTAATAACGAAACTTAGCGACGCTGCGTCGATGAAGCAAGGCATCATCAAGTCGGCAAAGAACCGTGCAGAATTCACGATCCTTCTGGTCGGCGAGACTGGTGTTGGAAAGACCTGTTTCCTCTCCTTCTTTGCAAATGTCATTGAGGGGCGCTCTCCAGCGGAGTATGTCCCCGTTCACGATATCAACAACGAACAGGGCGGGAGCCAGAAATGCAGTCAGACACAGGCTGCGCGCGTTTATGAATTCAGGAGCCGCAACGATGTTAGAATCCGGATTCTGGATACCCCAGGGCTTGCGGACACGCGCGGGATCTCCAAAGACCAGGAGCACAAGAAGAACATTGCAGAGACCATTCAGAACTACATCCCTGTCGTCAACGCTGTCATTGTCCTGGCGAACGGTACTCAACCTCGTCTCGGTGTTGCTACCGATTACGCGCTCACAACGCTGTCATCCATCTTTCCTCGCTCACTCCGCGACAACATAGCTTTCCTCTTCACCAATGTCAGTAACGCTCTGTCCTGGAACTTCCAGCCGGACTCTATTCCGTCTTTCCTCCAGAGTGCACAGCAACTCATCGTAGACAATCCATTTGCGATGCGCGAGAAGTACCTTAGCATCATTGCGCAGACAAAGCAGCACAACGCGTCCGTTCTGGGGAGGCTCGAACGGAGCATTACTTCAGCACACGACGATGCCGTTGAAGAGCTCGTGAAGCTCTTCGATTGGATGGATGGACTCGAGCCTCAACCGACTTCGGAGATTCTCAACCTGTATAACAAACTGCAAGGTATTGAGACGCGCATCGAAAATGCCCTTGCGTCGATGGCCCAAGCTACAATCAAGAAGAAAGAGCTGGAGAAAATCAAGGCGTCCATGGACAAGAGCGGCGTGGTATGTATCAACACTTGGCTTACTAAGTTCATGTTTCTAACGGTATGATAGGACATGAAGACGTACAAGGAGTACGAGAAGGTCATACGGAGCCCGACTTGGATCCAGGACGAGCGGGATTATCACAACACTCTTTGCAGCGTCCCGAAATGCTACTCAAACTGCCACCAACATTGCGGACTCAGCTTCTCGCTTGATCCCGCAGATCTCGTAGGTTGTGCAGCGCGAGACCAGAGAGACAGGACCGACAATCCCAAGTGTGTTCAGTGCGGCCACGGAATGCTAGATCATCGCCACTACAACAGTCTCTGGATGAAGAAAGAAGAAGTCCAGACGAGTGTCGACGAGAGCGCCAAGGCACGGTTCTTCAAGGCAAAGCTCGACGCAGAGCAACAAGCCAAGGTGCAAAAGCAAGTTCAAGACGCTGTAGACGCAATGTCTGCCCGAGTCGCCGACCAGACCGCCGAGATTGGACGCTTGGCGGAAGAATACTCTCAGCTCTCGCTCTCCGGAAACCTGGCGGGGCAGGTGCAGAAGGCGGTGAGAATGGTTGAACTGCACGCGGAGGCGATGGCGGGTCAAAGCACAGACGAACAGACGACGAACAGAGTACAACATGCTCTCAAGACGTTAAAAGACAAGCTGGATCTGTTAAACAAGGCAAAATCGACCCTTGGCGTCGTGACGCGTTTCTGCCGGAGCAATATTGCGTGAATATCGTGCACCTGACAAATTCCACATATGCCTTTCATTACCTCGTAAGTACATACAGATGTACTGATTCTATGTTACATGAATGCCAATGTTTTCTCTTTTCTTTTGGCTCGTTGACGCTCAGGCTGCCGCGAGCGTCCTCTCTTCCTGAGCCTCAAAGACCTCCCGATCTTGCGCTTCAAGTTGCAAGCAGCGCACCATGTATACCAACCAGATACTGACGGTCCTTCACTAAAAACATGTTGCTCACAGACAGGGAAAATGAACGGGAATCAAATTGAGGGATGGTATCGGCGTATAGTACAACATTCTAATTTACAAGAAAGAACCGGAGGAAAGTAGAGCTAGTAAAGAGTCGTGTCAATGAGATATGGAATAAATCGTACAAGTACTGATAGTAGAGATCACCGAGTCATCGACTTTGACTGCCGTCAAAACGGTCATGGCCAAAAACATAAATAATTCATATGCAACAAATTCAAACGAAGAGTTGGGCGTCGTCCAAGCCCGCTGAGAAATCCAGTATGATGACGCGCTGATCATGAGAAGCGCTGAAAGATGGTGAGTATGGGATTCGAAGAGTTTGATGAGGGCAAACCTGAGCAAGCGTAGAGCATCGAACTTGACATCGAAGATATGGCTGGTATGGTGGTGCTTCAACTCACGCAATAGTTTCCCCGTCGAGACATCCCACAAGCGTATGCTCTTGTCGTAGCTCGCACTTGCAAGCCTCGATGTGGCAGGGTCGTATGATAGCGCGCGCACAAGGGCAGTGTGTCCGGTAAAGGTGTTTAGGCATTCACCTGTTGCGGCAGACCAGACTTTAATCTTGCAGTCATTTGAACCTGAGATGATAAGGCCATCCTTGAACTCGATGCAAGCCAAGCCACGGTCATGACCCTCCAAGGTTCGTATGCGGTGACCAGTGACAATGTCCCAGAGGATGAGTTTGCCATCGCCGCTAGCACTGACAAGCCTGCCGCCCTCTGCGCAGACAGCATTCACTGGGCCATCATGACCGCGTAGAGTTTGGTGGATTTCCAAGGAATCCCGCTGCCAGATGCGAATAACACCATCCTTCGAGCTAGGTGGAGTGAGTATCACTGAATGGGAGAAGGGAAGTGTATAGAGACCCACCAGGTGATGATCCAATCATCTACAACTTCCAAGTCCAAAACCCCGCCCCCGTGCCCCTTGAGCACGGCGTGCACTTTGGTTCGGAGCTCAACATCTCCTTCGGCGTTCTTGACCAACCACAGGTCCCAGATACATACGGTCGAGTCACTGGAGCCAGAGAAGACGAGACCCTTCTCTCCTTCGACCTCCCAGACGAACTTGATGCAGAGGACGCTACCGCGATGACCTTCTAGTTCGCCTCCAACGACACCGCTGCCGAAAGTACCGAGGCATTTGCCAGTATCGAGATTCCAGAACTTCATAGTACGATCGCGTGACCCGGTGATAACATATTGAGGACCAGAGGAGGACCGGCAAGATTCGATGCAGTAAACGCTAGTCCAGGAGAGCATTAAGCATTGGACGAGGGATGAGCCAATGAGCTCACCTGTCTCGATGGCCAGATAGTTGCGACTGTGAAGGTTGCCACCAGGTTCCGGTCCACCGACGATCCAGCTCATAACGTTGGCGAAACAATGAAGAGTAGTCGAGAGCGTCTTGACCGGCTGCCAGTGGGCCCCAACGTGCATTGTAAGAAGCGCGCCACACGCTATTGTCATTAGCTAGTCGTCGCCAAGTCTTCGAAACACTGAGACAGGCTAAGTGCGCGTGCATGTTCTGTTGTAGTTGAGCGTTGGATGTGCGTGTGAATTGCCGTTCCACAAGCGCATACAGGATCTGGAGAGAGACTTCCGGAGGCAAAAGAGAGACAATATCTATATCTAAGATGAAAACCAGCGTGAGAATTATGCAAGAGAACGCACCTATGCCAGTCACAAAGCGAGCCCTGCTCGCGCCCAAAGCACCCCAAGGATAATCCACTGCAACGAAGCAGGCTTCGTCGTCCACATCGATGAGCTCTCCTTCGTCGTCGTCGAGAGGAGGAAGATCCGCGTACGAAATGCTGCTGTCCCGAATTGGGTCCTGGAAGAAGTCTTGTTCGTAGCACGCCCGCCGCTTGCCTTTGTTGCTGCCGAAAGATAGGTAGCGGGATGGTGACGGCCTACTCGGGGTGGTCATATATCCTCTCGATGGCGATGTGAGCGATTCCCGGGACGGTGTTGTGAGAACATCCCAGATACGAGGCAGAAAACCACGGAATGGTGAAGGGGGGCCCGGCGGAGTGGCAAACGTTGAAGCGACTGTGGAAGGAGCGGAGAAGTAGCTGCTAAGCACCGGTGTTGAATGGATCGCCCGGCGGCCAAACAACCCAATGTTGCGGTACGGTGAGCGGTTGGTGCCCCAATAAGCGTAGTCCGAGTCGCTCGTAGACGCCTCGTCTTCGCCAATGAGGGAGTATTCAGAAATACTGGGTGTGGGTGAACCGGACCTGGAGTAGGGCCCACTCTGTTGAGAGGGGCGCCTGGGCGGCGTTGACGGCGGTTCTGTTGATTCGAGCATTGACCAAGCGCGTAATATGGCGGCTCCAATGGCGAGGCAGACAAGAATCAAGTCAAAGCCGTCGAAATGGCCGACGACAGAATGGTGGTTGGAAACAAGAGACACGATGAATGGCTGTGTACGTCAACGGCCGGACAAAAGGTCCGGTTGCCGATGATCGCTGGGGTTAACAAGTTGGTTGGTTTAAGCACAACGACCCGTGCAGCGAGGCTAGCACTTGCAATGCTGGGGAGATGGGGAGATTCAGAGATGCGCATCCGCAGCCGCAGAGTTATATAAGTAACCCGCCCGGTGCGTTCAGACAGACCCCCATGACGATGCCATCCATGTCATGCGGGCAATTCATAAACAGCAATGACCGAGAGTTTGCCGACAATCCGGGAGCTGCCGCCACAGGTAAATGCTCAAGAATGAGTTGGATTCCTCTTCTCAAGCGAAATATTTCACTTGGAGGCTTCGGTCCATACACTACCGCTGTCAATCCTGGGAACTAACGTGCGACACATACATTGTGACGGACACTCACAACGTTCAATGGTCGCCATTCTCGCGTCCTCCCCCCGTGACGACAATGTCCATGAACCCCTTGTTTCATGAGGTCGTGGGCATGGCATGCCAATTCGACATCACAGAGTCCCGACGTCAGGGAGGGTCGTGCTCACAGCGTGCTGGCTACCATTGAACCACTCCGGACCGAATCTCCGCGGTGAGTGGCACTGGCCACCACGAGCCGCAGGAGCTACAGGGGAGGGAGCGCATGTTCAATATGAGTACACCGCTCGACTTGGAATACTAGGCGGAGAACATGCAGAGTCTGGGCGGGATTCAGACGTCCCCTTCGAGTCAGCGTTGTCTAGTCCCTTGGCGTCCTTCGGGCGTCCTTTTGCATGATTTCCTAGAGACTTGTTAGGTCTCGAGGATTTCATATGCAAGCAATAATTTCAGCACCCGGAGTCCTCCAAAATATGAACCAAAATCGACAAGGGTGGATTTACTTGAATTCTGGCGAAACGGACTTTTCAAACTCGATGTAAAGGCCAATAAACTCGCTATATAGCACATGCACTTAGTCCTTACGTGCGAAGCATTTTGAAGCATACTTCAGCTTCTGCTAAAACGTTCCAGTTTGCGGTTCAGACAATACAGTGAATCGGGCCAGCAGAATTGAACAGAGCAGAAAGCACCGTGTGGAGCACGGTGAAGATGGGTGACACATTTTTTGTGCTGACCTACAATATTGTAGCAGCAGATCAACCCACCTGTGTACACGCTCTTGTGATGCACGCCCATCCCAACTTCCACCCATCACTGTGCGCCACTGATGCTGATCGGCGGCGATCAATCTCGCACTCTCCCCATCATGTCTGCCCCTTCAATCCTTCTGGAAATATACGCTCAACGTGGAAAAGATGTGGAAATTGCATCTTCTACTCCCGGGACGCGCCCTCACGAAATCGATGCGTATCTGGCCATGAATCTCGCGCCTCCCCTCATTTCGTTCGTCGACCGTCTGAAGCGCAACCCCGGCACTTCTTCATCCACACCCTCCTCTGTATCTCTCATGTCAGAAATCAAGCGTGCAAGCCCTTCGAAGGGCCCTATCGCGATGGACATCAATCCTGCTGCGCAGGCTCTTGCCTATGCTAAGGCTGGAGCATCAACAATATCTGTGCTGACCGAACCAACCTGGTTCAAGGGCTCGCTTTTGGACATGCGGCTAGCACGACAAGCTATCGACGGTCTCCCAGACAGGCCCGCCATCCTCCGGAAAGAATTTATCCTCACCGAGTACCAAATCGCGGAAGCAAGACTATGGGGCGCGGACACCGTGTTACTCATTGTAGCCATGCTCGAGCAGGAGACTCTCGAAAGGCTCTACAAGTACTCCGTAGGGCTCGGGATGGAACCACTTGTTGAAGTGAACAACGAAAAAGAGATGGAGGTCGCTGTGAAGCTAGGTGCGAAGGTCATCGGCGTGAACAACCGGAACCTCCACAACTTTGAGGTCGACATGGGGACCACAAGCAGGCTGGTGGACATGGTCAGGGAGCGCGACATTGTGCTCTGTGCGCTTAGTGGGATCTCGAACAGAGGCGATGTGGAGACATATCGTGAGCAGGGTGTCAGGGCGGTTCTCATTGGAGAGGCCTTGATGAGAGCTGAGGATGTTAGTCAATTCATTGTTCAACTACTGGGGTGGTGATGTACAATTACAAAACTTCGGGAAGATTCAAAAATTACTTTGCATGTTCGACACACCACTGTATATTAGACGAATGACAATCTAGCGCCAGGCAGAAAATTGAAGACACTGAGGAAGCTCGCTACCCAGTGTCCAGAGCCAGTCAAGCTTTCCCCGCGTCTGGACTTCCAAAACGTTGGTTACAATTGTATCATGGTGCAATACACTGTACATATATATGCAGCGGACTGATAGTGGTAGTACATACATTGATGTGGTCGCGCGCATTGCTTTACACGGAACCTCCTGCAGCAAGGGTGTCCGGTATTTTCCAGTTTTCAAGTGCCAGTTCTGCCTCCTTCTTGATGATGTCGAACGCCCCTTGGATATCTTCCGCCGTCGTGAGCATCGAACCCACCGCAAGTCGAATGCAGTATACATCGTTCAGCATCGTTTGAGTAAGATAGATGTCATTGCGAGCAGAAATGCGGCCGAAAAAGAAGCGGTTAAGGCTGTTGATAGCCTCAAGTGTGAGTGGTTTGCCTTCAGGACGAGGGGCGATGCGGAAGACTGAAAGGGCGAAAGACGGTGGGGTGACGAGTTCTAAGACCGACGAATTCTCCACGAGCTTGACAAATATTTGATTTTGCTCAATCCCCTGGCAAGCGCATGAGCTGAATGCTAACTGGCAAGCAAGATGCGGACTTGACGAATATACCTCTGGAACCCTTCCACACCATAGCTGCGGAGGACAAACCAGAATTTCAGGGAACGGAAGCGACGACCGAGGGAAAGGTGCCAGTTGCGGTAGTCAATGACCGTTCCTATCAAGAGCTAGTCATATCAAGCGCAATGGTTCATGAGATGACGGACCTGCTGTACTTTGAGCAGTTCTGAGGAATATGGGCGTGATGTCCAGCGCTTCAGTGAGGTATTTGCGGTCCCGCACCCATAGTGTAGATGCATCGAAGTTGACCAGACCCCACTTATGGAAGTTAACACAGATAGAGTCAGCGAACTCATTGATGTCGTCCAAAAAGCAGGTTTCGCGGTGTTCGGGGCAGCTCAATACAACTCCTGCCCAGGCGGCATCGACGTGGACACGCAACGTAGGGTACTCTTTAGCTTTCATTGATGTCAGTAGTTTAAGCGACGGCATATGAGAAAAGCGATGTACCAACTTGACGAATCTCTGGCATGTTGTCAATAGCCCCAGAAGAAGTCGTCCCAACAGTAGCAACTGAGTAGCGGTCAGAGTAGCACACGGATGTGAGCGATTGTGCTGACTGAGCAGGAAGGGCCTCTTCCCTGCTTTGATATCCTCGTCCAAATGCGTGCGAAGCGTTTCACCGCGCAGTGAGAACCGGTCTTCCTTTGTAACGGGTAGCATTTTACACTGAAGACCCAAGACAAGGGCTGCTTTTGCTCCGAGTGAGTGGGTTTGAGTGGTAGTGTATAACACAAGGTCCTCCATACGGGCGTCGGGGTGATCGCGCTGGTATGCAGAACGTGCGGCCACTGTAGCGATAAGAGCGGAGTCCGACGCTGTGACCTGTATGCACCCTCCTCCAACGCCAGAAGCGTTGTAGAAAGCGGGCGACAGGCCAAGTAGTTTTGCTGCCCAGTCTAACACGATGACTTCGAGTTCGGTGCAAGCGGGAGAAGCAGTCCACTAGAGGGAATGTAGCAAGAAACATAATTAGACGCAAGTGATGGCTTACGTTGAAGCCAGGATTTGCAACGCTTGAAGAGTAAAGGTCCCCAAGGATTCCTTCGAATGTGCATGCAGTGGGGAAATAAGCGAAGAATGACGGGTGAGTCCAGTGAGTCAGCCCTAGTATAGTGTCGGTGTGAAATAACCAGAGTGAGACAGTAACAACTAACCTGGAACGATTAGCTTTTGGTAATCGTCTGCAATATTCTCGAACTCCTCGCCCGTCTGCGGGGCGGCATCTCGAGTCACAAGTATCAGTTTTTACGTGCTGGTAAATGTAAGCATTGGAGTTACCCGGTATCAAGGCTCTGAGATATCCTGGCTCAACGCTTGCTTGCACCGGCTTGTTGCGCAAGGAATAAAAATGGTCGCAAATGCGGTCGATGGCCTGGTAGCCAGCCTTGCGAAATCTCGTAATCATTGGCGAACGCACATTGAATTCTGACAATTTCATACTCACTGCTCAATATCCATAAATGTTGTTTGGGTCGTGGTTGTAATAGGCAAGTTGTTCTGCTTACACATCCAATCAGATAAGATAATGATACCTAAATGATACCATGTTCATGGGTGCAACAGCCGAGGACGTAAGAACCTGCGCATTTCTCAGGACTAGATGAGAGATATGTGCTTCAACATGAAGTATAGTTGTAAATGAGGTCGACTCAGACGATGAAGGCATGGCTAAAGCCTTCATTGAAGTTCGCGATAACACGCGATCGCTGAAGCGCCTGATGGTGGATACACGGTAACGTGATCGTGACTCGACGCACAAAATAAACATGCATGCTCAGTCACGACACCACGGAACACCGCTTGTTTTCCTGCAGCAAATACGCTGACGAAACACCGTGAAAACTTGAAGTTTTCGAAACCCAGAAACTTCATTAAAAGTGTGTGGAAATGGGCATTTTCTGACCAATCGCTGACCAATGCTGTGTTTTGTACCTTTACATCTTGTTTTAGAAAGATTTCTGGGTCTCGAAAACTTCAAATTTATTTCGCGTTTTCGGATGATGAATAGCCACGCGGAAACAAGCACTGGTCTGTGGTGCGAGAGATGTCGCTTGGAGGCTGGAGTTGTCAGGCAGGATCGCTATGTTTTCTCTGTTTCTTGTGAGCTTGATGCAACGCGCCTTATGAGAGTTAACAGTGGGTCTAGACAAGACGGTTCACGCAGGTCCTCAGAAGTGTATCAAACTCGTGGCCACCGCACACTACGGAAAGTACTAGCAGTAGTCCTAGCAGCCACAGGCATCCTGTTTGTGGGGACCTATGGGTTGTATATTGTCTCTGCTAGCTTAGGTTATCAGTCAAGACATAGAATCGCCGAGCCAACCTCCGTTTCGATGGCAGCATTCAACTTGATTCCGCAGAGCTGGTGCAGGATAGCCTTATGTTGCTAACAATCTCGTCTGCATCTATAACACATGTGTTGTGCTGTGTGGCTGACTTGGAAATTCTGACGATCTCAGTGCCACGCGATCGCGACACGTTAAACTTGAACCTATACTCGGGGGCACACTGCGCAGATTACTTCGAGATTGGACCGGCAGCATGGGCAAGATTTGATGTTATACACACGCTGTTATGCGCTCGCCGGTCATTATGAACCGACCCACCCAGAAAACGGGATCTCAGGGCCGACCGCACCCTCATCTTGAACCCTAGCGCACCCTGCCTGCGCCCATAACTCGATGGGCTTATAGCTACTAAGCCCGAGGCTTCTCATCCTGCCACTGTCAGCTTCCAGGTCACGACACCTGGCACCCAATACGAATGTGAAGGTTCTGGGCGAATACCATCAGGCGGTTGTGCCCCAGATCAGTAGTACGGCCAAGTTTCTTGCCATCCTCCCACCACGACTTTTTCCTTTTCATCTACTTCCATGGTCAATCCAGAGGACCTCAGAGGACGCAAAGCGCCAGCGTTCGACCTCGTTGACCATAACGGCAACACATTCCACTTCCATCCTGACCATTTTGGGTCCCCACTTGTCATATTCTTCTTTGTGGGCCCCGGAAATAATGCAACAACGTATCAAATGGGGCTCATGATGCAGCTATACGAGCAAAGTGCGTGTCCAGTTACCCATGCGCTTTGGAAAATTTAGGCCAATACCCTATCCGCCCAGGATTGCGCGACTCCCAGAACTCCAAAACGTTACAAGTTGTCGGCATATGTCCATCGAAGCAGAAGAGCCTAGCAGAGCAGGCTAACTCCCGAAAACTGAGGGTACGCCTTCGCTGTGCGTATACATTTCGAGCCCGCCGTTCATGCCCTAGTCCAGTTCCCTCTGCTTAGCGACCCCGACTACGTCGTCGCTAGCAGTTTCGGTGCTTCGAGACTCTTCGACAGATTTGTGTCCAAACGAGCTAGCTTCGTCATAGATGCCAATGGTATTGTGATGTGAGTGGACCGTTGTGCGAGTAGGCGTACCGCTGGTGACTCACTCGTGTTCTTACAGGGAGCTCTACACCACCCCACTTGCAGGAGTGCGGAGCTCGTCGATAGACATAGAGAGGCACATACGTTGCATCGAAGAAACACTCAACAAGATAGGCTGAACACTGTCTGCATAGAATATTACAGAAGCACACACTGCTTGTGCATGGACCCGCGGGAGTACGGGTAGGAATGTGACGCACGCCGTCGAGGACTTGCATGGACAAACATTATACCCCTCTACTGTCTAGATATTTCCCCGCCGTCCCGCTCCTCTGCTGATTATTTTCTTGTGATATATGGGACATTTGGCGAGGATATTCTTCATTTGTTGTACCACTTACTGTGTCTTTAGTTTACGCCAATCTTCGCGGTGCACATATCCGCTTTCGACGACCTAGTGCCGATATGCCACTAGACTACCAAATTAACGCGCCGTATTCCAACCCAAGTCTAACCGTTTCCGTGCGGTCCTCCTCGCGCCGGCCGCGCAATAGGTCGGAGGTCAAATTTGCGTCTTGAGCAAAATTTCGTGTGGCATACCGCCGGAGAGACCAATAGCCTTCACTGCGAGGTTGCTCCGATGCTAATGATGAAGTTGGCCATCTGGATCATGCCACGAATGGCCGCTTACGCACAACTGCTTCAGAGGGCTCTATCAGGGAACGTCCCTTCGATAGCCCGACTTTACAAAAGGCAAACTCCAATGTCCGGCGAGATTGGGCCAGGATTGGGCTGATACTATTGGCCAAAATGCTCGTAGCAGTATCGGCGTGTACCCATATATAACAAATATACGCTAGGAGCTGGCAATGGAGCTGAATGGACCGCACGGTACTCGCGTGTATGCGTGTTCAGTTCGTGTACTACTGCCCTCATCTAGATGGGGAAGCCGCCGGTCTTTCCTCATGCATTCCACCTGCGTCCGCAGAAACATGCACTAATAGAGATGAAAACTTCTGGTCTTCGGTACGACCGAAGCACGAGCGACCCAAATGAATGCGGCTAAGTACTGTAACAGGGAAGCCACGTCCGAAAAGTCCACCTGTAAATTATGTGGACATCAGCCTGAGTTTGCGTTGTGGCGGGCAGCCCGAAGTTATCCACTTCTCTCTATAACGGCGTTCGTCCGCCCATTATTTACCCTAAATGGTAAGTGTGCCACTGCGCCTGGCGTGAGAAATTGTACTCAAGCCGTCTCGGCGCTGCAAGGTATTTGATGGCCAGATCAGCCCCGAAACAGAAGTGATTTACTGGCACCGCGTACAACTATCGGCCTCAACCAGCAGAGCAGTCTGCTGACACTTCCATAAACTCGTTACATCTGTGATATTTGCAGAAATGATATCTACGCAAGGGAAATCGAAAGGATATGTTCTACACTGTCTAAGGTCTACATTGAGGATGAGTGAACAAGAATGAGAGAAATGAAATCGTTAACGAAGCAGAGATGATCTACACCTCCACGCAAGTGGTCTTTCCTTCTATATCGGTTTTTTTCTCTGGCTCTGTCGCAACGACAGTGCGAGATGTGCTCCTCCGCGAAAGGGGAGGGCGTTGTAGCTGCTCCTTTAGCCAGCCAATGTTGTCGTCTAGCCCCAAGTCCTGCTCGTCCCCATCGATGCTCTTACCCTTGGTCTCTGGGAGCCAGGCTGCGAAAACCAGAGCGGCAATCAAAGTGCACGCCGCCCATAAGAAGTACGGACCAGAAGGGGATGCCTCGAGGAATATTGGGGTGGTGAACGCAACGATGAAGTTGCATATCCAGTTCACTGTCAACGCAAGGGAGGACACCGATGCACGGGAGTGCAGAGGTTGTGACTCCGAGACCCAGATGCGCATGAGGATGGCCCACGTTAGCACGAAGGGGACGAAGTAGACGAAGATCAAGACAATGATGGCCCAATTTCCGGCGGAAGGGAGGTCGGGGATGCTGTAGAGAACTCCGATAGCGGTCATAGCAGCGCCCATGATAACGCCGCCGAAGATAAGTGCAGGGCGACGACCCCACCTGTCCGATAGCATCTGCCCAACAATGGTGAAGACAACGTTGACGATTCCAGTCACACCAGAGGCGAGAAAGGAAGCACTCTGAGACGAGAGCCCGGCTTGCTTGAAAAGCGTTGGGGCGTAGTAGAGAACACCGTCAATGCCGCTGAGTTGTTGAACACCGAGCATGAACAAGGCCATAAGTGTGCGTCCGCGGACCTCTGGCGCGAATGCAGACTTGAATTGTTGCCAGCTCTTGCTCTTGCTATGTTCCTCCCTCTCCTCTGGTTCCGATTCCGTGATGACCAACTCTCTCTCGTCGAGCCCGAGTTTGCGCATCATCGCCTTCGCCTCGTCGTACCGCTTGGCTTGAACGAGCCATCTGGGCGAATGCGGGAGGAATGGAACAATGGCCGCCATAGAGAAGCAAACTATGGTCTGGATAATCCACGGGAGCCGCCAGGACACGGAGCTCTGGATTTTTACTGATCCATAGCAAATGAAGTAGGCCACCATGATGCCTGTGGAGATGAAGATTTGAATGATGCATCCGATGCGACCGCGTTTGTCCTGGGGGGCGACCTCGATGCCGTAGACAGCGACAGCGCTGAGAAAAATCCCTTCTCCAGCGCCAGAGATGGCACGGCCGACGAAGGCTTGTATAAGCGCAGACTTTTGGTGATGGTAGCCTAACCCGGCGGTACAAGCGATGAGGGAGCCTGCGCCGTACACGAAACATCCTAGGGCGGTGGCATACGTGCGGGATAGGCGGTCCGAGATAGATCCAGAGCCGAAGGAGACGATGGCAGCCGGTATGAGGATGATGGACACGAAGAGACCTTCAATCTTCGAGTCGAGCTCTCCCACTGTGTCTATGAACTGCTGCATGACGGTGACCGAACCTAAGATACGCAAGTTAGGATGATGGGCGGGCAAACTAACAGAGTTTGCTCACCAATGGATCCAGTGTCAAAGCTGTAAAATTTGTTCAGCAACATGGAGAATGTGCTGACGCCTGTCTACGCACCCAAAAACAAAGCCGCCCATGGACACTATCGATGCACAGATGGCATACGGTGGAATGCGCATCTTCTCCACGAGTGATTTGCCCAGTGCGCTCGCCATCTTGCGTCGTGGGAAGAGGGAAGAAGAGATCCCTTTAGCCTCAAGGCATCCAGTGGGGTATTATAATATAATTTGAGGAGGGGAGTCGGTAGAATGTTGACCGTTCCTATGAGATAAGACCGCGCCGTGCGAATCAGGATACGCCTGTCGTCCAATTTCCCAGACAAGAAAGTCGGATTCCCTGATTCATGATTCGGAATTCGGTTATGTTTACGTGCCCTTTGACTCGGTCTCCCTTGTGAACGTCAACAAGCGTGCGGTAGCTTGACATGCCGGGCCGTGTATGTCGTGCTTTGGCCGTGCGTAGGTCGCTGAGGCATAAGTACAACAACAATTTAAATTGGCAACCTAACGTAGGCAACGGACATGGCCAAATTCCACCGGCTTTGGTACTTTTCAAGTTTCAACACACCAGGCAATTCCAGCTAGCCTATTATGTCGTAGTTTCTGGTCAAGTTCTGTTCAATCCAAACTTGAAAGGAACGCATTGATTCAGCGGTTGATCCGGACGCGATCGTTATAGCCACCGCGCCACATCTTGTCTCCAACTACAAGCTTCAAGTACCACTACTGCTTGATGTGCTCTTCCTGATTTCTCTGTTGCTTTTGACATGACCCTACTTCATACGACGCAGCTGTCATCTGGATAAGTAGTTTACACCATTGAACGCGTGCCCAAACTCACTAACCTGCTATAGCCGGTACCATAGCTCCAATGAACTTTTTTTCGAGGAACGATATGTTACTCATGCGTACATATAGTGAGGTACGAATGTACGTTATGGTGGGCTTCAGTGCTGCTGATAATTGCTTTTTTTATGTGGCATGCAAGGATTTCACGGGACAATCAAGAAAGCCGTGGCCGGTGGGGAATCCGAGTCCCTGTTCAGAACGATGCACAGTTCTATCTGGATATGTCATGGAAAGTAGCATCGACATAATAGTCGTGCATATCATCTATGTAATTCTATAGTCAAGGGAAGTCGTACCAAAGGAACAATACAATACAGTCGGTACAGTCTATGTAGAAGAAACCTAAAGACAACAAATGCAGGAAATCGACATTCAAAGCTTGACATTCATACCTCTACACCGGTAGTCTTTCCTTCTGTATCGGCTTTTTTCTCGGGCTCTGTCGCAACGACAGTGCGAGATGTGCTCCTTCGTGAGAGAGGAGGGCGCTGCAGCTGCTCCTTCAACCAGCCGATGTTGTCGTCTAACCCCAAATCCTGCTCATCACCGTCGATACTTTTGCCCTTAGTCTCCGGCAGCCACGCAGCAAAGACCAAGATAGCGACCCAAGTACACGCAGCCCAGAGGAAGTACGGGCCGCTTGGGGAGGCTTCAAGGAAAATGGGAGTCGTGAAGGCGACAACGAAGTTGCACCCCCAATTTACTGTCAGTGCGAGAGATGACACTGATGCGCGGGACTGCAAAGGCTGGGACTCCGATACCCAGACACGCATGAGAATGGCCCATGTCAAGATGAAGGCGATGAAGTAGACAAAAATGAGAACGATGACGGCCCAATTCCCGGCAGACGGAAGGTTGGGGACGGTATACAGGATGCCAATGGTGGTCATGGCTGCCGCCATGACTATGCCGCCGAGGATGAGGGCGGGACGACGACCCCATTTATCCGACATCACCTGGCCGACGATGGTGAAGACGACGTTGACAATGCCAGTAACACCCGAGGCGAGGAAAGAAGCGCTTTGAGACGATAGTCCTGCCTGCTTGAAAAGTGTCGGCGAGTAGTAAAGAACGCCATCGATACCGCCAAGTTGTTGCGCGCCGAGCATGAAAAGGGCCATAAGGGTGCGTCCACGGACTTCTGGCGCAAAGGCTGACTTGAACTGATCCCAACTCTTGCCGACGCTGTCTTGCTGCCTCTCTTCGGTTTCTGGCTGCATGATGACCAACTCTCTCTCGTCAAGCCCTAGTTTACGCATCGTCGCCCTCGCTTCGTCGTACCGCTTGGCCTGGACTAACCATCGAGGCGAATGTGGGATGAATGGGATGGCGACAGTGAGAAGGAAGCAGAGAATGGCTTGAAGAATCCAGGGCAGTCGCCACGACAGAGAACCCGGGATGTTGACCGACCCGTAGCAGACAAAGTACGCCGTCATTTGACCCAATGTAATGAGCAGCTGGACAAGGCATCCCACACGCCCTCGCATGTCTTGAGGTGCGACCTCAATGCCGTAGACTGTAATCGCGCTGAGGAAAATGCCCTCTCCCGCGCCAGAGACAGCTCGGCCAATGAAGGCCTGAGCAAGGGCTGCTTTTTGTGACTGGCTGCCTAAACCAGCGGTGCACGCAATGATGGAGCCTGTTCCATACACGACACATCCAAGGGCGGTCGCGTACGTGCGAGAGAGGCGGTCGGCAATGGAGCCAGAGCCAAAGGAAACGATGGCGGCCGGGATGAGGATCATGGCTACGAAAAGACCTTCAATTTTGGAGTCGAGCTCGCCGAATACGTCGATGAATTGGTGCATGACAGTGATGGAGCCTGCGTCTGGGGTGAGTCTTTGAATCATGCATGGCGGGAATGCGCACCAATGGAGCCCGTGTCAAACCTGCTCGTTGTTCAGCACACTTTGCAGCAGCTTAAGCGGAAGTGGCTTTGACGAACCCATAGATGAAGCCACCGACAGACAGTATCGACGCGTAGATGGCATAGGGAGGAATGCTGATCCTCTTCAACAAGGACCTGTCCATCGCGAGAGACAAATTTTTGGTGGTGGTGGTGGGAGGAACAACCTGGTCCAGCGTTTTTTGTCGACACCCGCAAAGAAAATGAATCACAGAAGTAATTTGACGTTTTCTGGGGGCGGATGATCTTTCTGCATCGTAAGATAAGACCGGTCCGGACAAACAACGTTCTGCGCGTGTGGATATCTCGAGCCGGCCGAGGAGTGGAAAGATGAGGATCCGGAATGCGCCAAAAGGACTGCAGCTGGAGACACGATGCAGTTCATCTCCAGCAGGACACCAATGTGCAGCTTTGACGCCGCGGAGGGAGTTAATTGGGATTCACCTGGACCCAACCTGGAGCGTGAGCAGACAGCCAAAGGAGCGATGGCGCATGGTAAGTTATGGTAAGCATGTCCCATAGGCTGTAGACAGCCTTATGTGTCCAGTGTTCATGTAGGAAGCCAGTCGACGTTTACGTTTCTCCGTCGCTCCTGACACTCGTGGCGTGCATTCGAAATTTGCGTTAAAATGGCATAACTTGGCACAACAGTTCGACATTGTGTGATGATGGTTTTGGGCAAAGGCCATCCAGCCAAGCCTCTCACAACTTCGGCCCCGCCTCTTGCTGATCCGCACCTCCGACTATAGACTCCGCCCAATAGACACCGAACCGAACCCAACTCCAGTCTGAATTCCTTTTTTGAAGGTTGAAATACATTCATCTTCGAATTGGCTCTCTTCCTTCACAGTCATCTTTGACTAGGATCTCTTGAAGCCATTGCCTTCACGGAAGCGCTCCGAGTTTCACTATTACTCATTCCAATTTATCGTACGATGGTGTGTTACCGTTTAACCATCAGTAGGGCCTTGTCGACTGCGTGGAATACATACGACCCCTTTGCATCTCTTCTACGACCACCATGCCCGACAAAGTCATCCCTATTCCTATCATTGAGCAGGGCAACCCAGTCAAGGACATCATAATCGCGTCGTGCAATGTAGTCAAAGGAAGGCTGGACCCCGACGTGTTGAAGGCCGCGATGACAGAGCTTGTTTCGCGTTGGCCTGTGCTAGGCAGCCGAATGGCGAAGAACACAAAGGCAAGCAATGTATAATAGTCAAGGACTTCAATTAACGCGATCTTGCAGGGCCTGCTCGAGTTACGCCTCCCCGAGTCTTTCTCTGATGCCCGACCTCCATTCGTCTTCACCAAAAAGACCACCGATGCTCCCTGCCCATACGCCGCTTTTTCGCGTAGTTCGGACGCGCAGAATCCCGACACATTCGACATCCTCTCTGACTTCCGAGACCAGAACACTCCGTCAATGACACCCGACCTGATAAATGGGGACGACATACCCATTCTGCATATTCATGTCAATGTCTATCAGGATGCAACTTGCATCGGCTTCCATATACCTCATGCATTCGCCGACTTCTTGGGAATTGGAATCATCTTCAAGGCGTGGGTTGACCTTGTTAACAATGTCAAGAACATGGACACGGTGGAAACACCACGCCTGGTTGCTTCGGATCCACTCGCGACTTTTGGACTCAAGGGTTATCCCAAGAAGAGAAGTGAGATTGCGGCGTTCCATAAAGACACAGGCTGCTCTGTCCAATTCTTCAACTTCCCCGATGCATTTCGCTACTACGCTGCATTGGCTTGGGATATCATGTCAAACGAGGAGCAATCGCGCTTGGTGTTCATTCCACAGTCAGTGGTCGAAAGGATCCGTCGAAATGTGATGGGAGGCGAGGAGAAGGTTTGGGTCAGCGAGAACGATGTTGTGACCGCTATGCTTGCACAGGTACGGATATTCTTCCAAGAAAACTGTTACTTTACATTCATACTCTCTCAGCTCAACTTGTTGCAACGGCCAACAAGCAACAAGAACCTGGTACTCGCCTTCACTGCGAACGCGCGGGGTCAAATACCTCAGCTCAAGGGTCCTGACGTCTTCCTGGGCAATGGTCTCTTCTCAATGTCGACCAAACCACAGCCCATTGGAGACCTTCAGCGACAGTCGGTTGCCGAAATTGCACGTCGAATCAGGACAACAATTACGGAGCAACGAAGTATAGACCAAATCGAACGCGCCATTACTCTTCATCGCGAGATGGCCATTCGCCAGTCCTTGCCGGTTTTCAATAAAGCAAATGAGAGTAACTTCTACACGACGAGCTGGGCTGCCGCTCGTATTGGCGACCTTGATTTCAGCGGTGCTCTGTGCGAAGGGGAGCAGGGAGGGAACGTGGTGTATGCTGGGGGACTAGGCGTAACGCCCAAGCACAAGCAAGGGCGAAGCCGGTATAGTGCCATTCAGTCCAAGGTCCTGCCGAGCGACGGCCTGGAGGGTGGATACTGGTGCGATGTTGGGGCGCGCAAGGAGTACTGGCCTGTACTGGAGAAAGCTATCAAGGCATGGGAGACCATATAATAGAGACCCTGGTCAACACGACTGTCACGACAACCCGGATGTAGCGTAGTGTGCTTCCAGACGCTCCCGCAACCATCACTACGGTGGTTGCGCGCGCGGACGACGCGGAATGCTGCATGCATTGGATACGGACCTGACAGTTACCATGATTCTTACTTTGTTGCTGCAAGAAGTATGTATTTGCATTGGATGGCTCGATTTTTGAGAACACATTTGGGTTGCAACCGCAGAATACATGATCGCTCGACCCTGGTCAGTGGTTCGACCCAACTGAGTAAATTGAACCCCCACGCGCGCGGGATGACTAAGCAGAGTAGCCCTTGATCAGGGCTTGGCGCCTGTCTCCACCCGACGTTCATGCTGTTATAGCCCTTCCATTTCGCTCCCCAAGGTAGCCGCCAACAAATCCATCGTTCCAAAGTACACGTCGTGCCCAAAATGCTCGTCATGGACGATGAATTCGAGCAGGTATGACCAGACTATTGCTTGTTGTCTGCTTTGCACAGAACTTAACATCATGAAACAGATGTTCCGTCGTGTCGAGCGAGAGTCAGAGATTCGGGCGGCTTGGGATAGGAATATGCGCAGGGCAGCGTCCAAGACGGCGCGTGACGAAGAGATAATTAAGCATCGTCGACGGTCAAGCGTGCCAAATACCCCCGCGGTGCGTGCCAATCTCGTCCAGTGTGGTGTTTTTCTTAATTTGCTTCATATCTCAGCTGGACGAGCAAGAAGAGGATGATATGCTCCCCCGACGCAGTCCCCGCCCTACGTCGATGTTCCCTGCGGAGTATCAACCGAGAGTGCGTCGCACCCCGTTTCCTCTGTTGTTGTACGCTAAATCTCAGCGCAGGATCGCAGTCCAAGCGTAGACTCTTTCGAATCGTACGGCGACAACTCTGCGAAGCGTGTCAAACCTTCTCTGGATACCCTCAAACCGTCAGCCAAAGAGAAGAAGCTGTCGCGTAGAACGTCTACTCTCGGACGAACTGTTGGCAATCTCCTTCCTCGAATGGGGCGCCCTAGGTCAACCAGTGCGGCAGACGTTCTCAGCAATCCTCCCCCTGTGAATCCGCAAAAGATGGTCATAGGCGTCTCTGTCGAGAAAGCAACAGCGAAAGAGACTCAGACCCTGCCACCTACCACCGTTTACGCGACTGTGCGTCCGAAAAAGTCCAACGAGACCCTCTTCGACAAAGTTGCAAAAGGCATCAGTCGCAAGCGGAAATCCGTACTTCCAGTTTTCAATAAAAGCGACCCCGTATACGATAAACCCGAGGAGAAGCAGTAGTTTGTATTATCATTATTATCACCGACGTATTTATTAGCATAGACCTAGTAGGTCTCCGAGACGGTAGACCCACCTCATTCGCTTGATATACTCCCATTCACCTATAAAGTACTGACCCTTGTCTGCGTCGCACTATCCCTTTCTCACTGCCTCCGTGTACTCTAGCGCTACTACCATCTATCCTCGCGTATCCTGATCAAATATTCCTACCTATCTTCTCGCTAAACCCAATTTAAATTTTTAGAATTCTGAACCTGCTTGGGGACCCCACGACTCCATTGAAAGCGACCGAAAGCTAAAGACTGTTGAGATGTTCGTTTTTACGGCCCCAAGAAGCATTGATCATACATACTTATTATGTCTGGAACTGCTCCCTCCATATTTCTGTTGCATACATGGTCCATACAGTGGTGGTGAAATAGTCTGCCATTGCTCTGGGTTGAACCGTTGATCGCCTCATCACGACGCGTGTTGGACATCTGCTTTCATCTCGACGCTTTTTGCCAATGGCGTCCTCCCACACCGATAAACGCTCCAGCAAACGTTCTGTTTCGGATTCCCATAAATCTCATCACTCTAGTCACTCTAGAAGTACAAGCCTAGCGTCTGTTGCCCCCTATGATCCTAGGGCAAACCTCCCAACACTGGCCGATGTTCGCCTGGAAGCCGCGAAGGAAATGACCATGCGTGCTATCAACAATGCTGAAATGGTAGATGGTAACCGCTACTCAATCTGTTTCCTTTCCGTTCTGAATTTTGTCGATGCGTAGGTGTGCGCATCAATGTGATTGTCACCTCCGCCAAGAAGGAGGACATCCCGTTTCTCATTGATGTTGGCGGGACGATCCAGCAGAAGTTGGCTACAGCGTTGCATCTCTTTGCTGTGGCGACGACGGGAAAGCCACTTCGCGGTGATAGCAACTATATCATGTTCTGCGCGTCGAAGCCTGACTATGTTGTGCGCGCCGACATACTGCTCCGGTCGAAGTTCATGGATCGCTGTCGTGTCCTCAGCCTCAAGGACTTGGAGTTTGTTCCTCAGTTTGGCGAACGGGACTGGGGACTTATGGACCAAACGATGGTCATCGCCGCTCTCAAGAATTTCGACGGCTTGCAGTTTGACCTACCGGCGGTGTGGGACATCTTGCGCAAGTCGGCGAGGACACCAGTCGATCCAATGAGGGCACCTCCGAGGTCGGTGGGCATTGAAGAGAGGCTGGTTCGTGCGCGAGCAAAGCTGATTCGGCGGCTCCCTTTGGACGCATACGAAGAGCTGAGAGTGCCGGAAGCTTATGTCCCTACTGTGTTGGTGGATATCCGGTCGACGGAGCAGCGGGAGACATTTGGTTCTATCGACGGTGCTCTCTTCGTCGACCGCAATGAGCTGGAGTGGCGGTTCGACCCGCGCTCACCAGAGCGGGCAATTATCGTGAACAGGTATGACTTGAGGGTCATCATCATCGACCACGATGGGCGAGCGAGTAGTTTGGCTGCGGAGTCCTTGCAAGATATTGGTATGCTGAATGCGACGGATGTCATCGGGGGATTTTTGGCTTGGGAGCAGGCCAGGTTGCCGATGAGGATACCAGAGCAACTGTCGACTAGTACAGGGTCAGGGTCGACAGTGATAAATCAGAGTCTGACAAGTACCGGCAGTGAGTGCGGTTTCTTGGAATATTCATCCACTAAGCATGATACTGTACAGCGACAAGTTCGAGAACTAGAACTGCGACTTCGGGCACGTCAGGATCCACGCTGTCTTCCATTGGGCAAAACGTCCATGCAAGGGATTTGTCTACGTCGCATGAAGGACAGGCTCTCTGACTCTCGGTCTCGGAAATTATGGCAATGTACAACGTGCGTGTATTGGGAATGCTATGAATACAAATCTATCTCTACGCCTTGCGTGGCTGTCGTCTTTCTAGGTTGAGCGCGAATGATTCCCTTTCACAAGGGTGGCTGGATCCTAGGCTGTGTTGAGCGAAATGAACGAACAGCTTGAAGCAACACGTTGTTCTGCGTGCTGGAATATTGACAACCTCCTGTGCATGCCAGTCTCCGGGGGCATTATTTGTAGCAATACTGTCAAGCTGTTCAGGCAAGCCAGGCGTCTTCGTGTGTCATGACATTGTGCTGCAATCGCAGTTTTGGGCACATTGGGAAAGAGGGAGGGCTGAGTGTGGGATTAGAACGGTGAGTATACCATTCTTGGCGCGCACACTAGATAGGCCATCGCTATAGAGAGAAACGGTGAAGACGAGAGCAAGGGAGAAGGAAAGACGGTGACAGCGAGGCCCGTCGGGGGAACAAGTGGGACATGAGATGTGTATGCCAGGCAAACGGAAAGACACTCGTATGAGCCAAGCACTCTGTTAGAGAGTTTCGGATAGGCAGTGGTCCTTAGTGAGTATTGGGACAACTTGAGGCGTCTTCGAGTCCAACCTGTAGTCCTGCATGATTTCACAGTTCAATTCCACGATGACTGCTACTGAAGCTGAGAGATAAGACAATGCAGGTGATAAATGTGATTGGAGGACTAGTTGGGAGAAGACTGATGAAGACAGTTGGGCAAAGCGACTATTTGGACCAATCAAGTAAGCAATTCCCACGAGGGCCGGCCGGGGACCAAATAATCGGTGTTGTTTGGATATGGCAACCGCTGTCTTTAACCACCACGCTCAACCCACCTCATTCCTTCTACTTTTAATACCAAAGCTTTTTTTGGCGGCGTCATTTGACGTCGTCTGCAACGTTGTCGGGAATCCCTCATAGACGATCACCTCGAGGCATCATTTAGGCGCAACCACGTTTTCATAGGCCATACCGTCCCCTCCATCACCAATCCTGGCGCGCGTCCTGTCAGCTGGCTGTTTCTCGGATATTTGGGAACATTTGGTGCGTCTACAAGCAAAACCAGCATACTCGACCTTACCCACAGCAGAAACCGTGATTTCCTCGCGAAAGATCAACACACAGCTTCCCTGGCGATGAGCGAGCTTCCACAGAACCGGCGCGCCCCGATGCGTATGGACGCCGAGGACGGACCATGGACCGTCAGCGTCGCCGAGTCGCCCCACGATACTCGGTCGTACAGTCTGTACATCAAGAGTGAGTGGCGGATCAGACTCGCGTGGTAGCAATTAGCCTGACTCTATACAGCGCCGACACACAACCTCACGCTGACGAGAACGGCATTTGAGATCGTCGAACTTGACGCCAAGCTGCGTGAGACATGCCCCGCAGTCCGTCTGCCGCCCCTTCCATTGGACGCCGATGCCGTTCTGGCTCTGCCAAAGCGCAAGTCGACATTCTTGAACACTCTTTCCCGACTAGCCTCTCCGCACGGTAACAAGGTTCGGCGAAGCAACAACGTCAACAGTGCCAGCACTGCACCCAGCAGTGCTACATCCCCAATTCCGACCCCGGCCAAGGAGGAGCCAAGCGACCCGTTCCAGAGCTTCACGTCGAGCGCCATTACGTCCACAGTGGCGCCCACTGTAAACAGCACCGCGCTGGCCGCTTACCTCACCACTCTTTCCAATACTCAAGGGCTCCGTCAAGCGCGTCACTGGCGGCGCTTCATTCGTGTTCGTGCTGATGACCTTGAATCTGTCCGCGTCGAACGCGCCATCAAGCGCGTGCGCTCAGACCTTGCTGCTCATACCGGCATGCGACCCAAGAGCGACTTCGACAAGGAGAATGATGGAGAAGACGAAGACGTTGTCAGTGAACTCAAGCAAGAGCAAGAGCTTCCACCTCTCCCTCCACCCACGGATTCTTTGCCGCCTACTCCTGGAGATGAAGAGTCCATAGACATTGGGGAAGAGCCTGAATCGGAGGAAGACGAAGTGCCAATTGTTCCACCGCCTGCCCCGTACCCCGAAGAACCCCCGGCACCGGCTCCCCCAGCCAATGTCCGCAAGGATTCAACCAGTAATCGTCTTCACCGCTCCCGCTCGGCCGATCTTTCCAGCGCCGCAGCGCGCCAGCCTCGGAGCTACCCATCGTCCTCGTCTATGCTCACCGATGGCGCTTCCGAGTCCCAGACTGAGACCGGCGACGAATCGTCTGTTAGCAATGGTGGCAAGAAACCCAAGAAAAAGCTTTCCATGGACCCAAAGCGCAAGAGCCGGAAAGTTGGAGTCGACGACTTTGAGATGATGCGGGTCCTGGGCAAAGGTTGCGCTGGGAAGGTGTTACTTGTCCGTCACAAGCAAAACACCGAGCTCTTTGCGATGAAGGCAATCACGAAGCGTCACGTATTGGCTCACCAGGAACTTCAGCACACCCTGACCGAACAAGCGGTTTTGAAGAGGATGGCTGCTGAAGGCAAGGATCCATTCGTGGTGCGTTTGTGGTGGAGCTTCCACGATAAAGAGCATCTCTTTTTGGTGCTGGTATGTGCCCTTCCTTCCACCTTTGACCATATACTGACCATTGTATAGGATTTCCATCCTGGTGGCGATCTTGCTACCCAGCTGGCACGCTGGGGTCGCCTGGGTCGGGATCGCGCGCGGTTCTACGCAGCAGAAATAGTCGAGGGTGTTGAAGGTCTTCATCATGCCGGTGTCATCTATCGCGACCTCAAACCTGAGAATATCCTAATCGGAGCGGATGGACACATCGTTTTGACAGACTTTGGTCTCTCGAAAGAGTTCCAGAAACCTGCCGGTGACGCTGCCCCTGGTACTCCCACCGGCCCACCTTGGCTGAAGATGGGTTCTGGCGGTGAGATGTTGTCTGGGTGGCAGAGTCAGCCGTCAGGCGACATGACCACGACCTTCTGTGGAACGGCAGAGTACTTGGCTCCCGAGGTCATTCAGGGTTTGACATATTCGTACGAAGTCGATTGGTGGAGCTTCGGCACCATGTTGTATGAGATGTTGACTGGCATTGTGAGTTTGCTTGACAATTGAGCAAACGCGTGCTAATATCGCACCAGACTCCCTTCTGGGCAGCGAATCACCCAGATATGTACGTAAGAGTACTGCAAGACGAGTTGAATTTCCCCGACGACCGTGTCATGGACCAGGACACGAAGAGTTTGCTACGTGGTGTATGCACATTTTGCATTGGATTCTGGACTCTATCTTAACCAATCTTAGCTTCTGCAACGCAACCCCAACCTTCGTCTGTGCGAGCCGCGTATCAAGAAGCACCCGTACTTCTCGATGATAGATTGGTCGCATGTCTTCTACAAGCGGTACATTCGTACGTTGAAAGATTTGATCGATGCTTGGTCTGTTTACTGACGATGTGATAGCTCCTTACATTCCGCCTATCGACCCTTCGAATGCCACCGATACCCAGAACTTCGACGACACGTTTTTGGACATGGAACCCGTGCTGGATGTGTACGAAGGGGACGAGCAGACCGATGACCAGGAAGGTGGGGAGCACACCGACACGGATAGGGAGACTAGCACCACGCCCTCGCAGTCACGCAGCTCTTCCGTTGTGAGAGAATCCAAGGACGACGAGGGAGTACCTGACGCTTTCGACGGTTACTCTTTCAAGGGCCGCCAATCTGTGTACATTGCAGATGAGGACGAAGAGGATGAGGATGAGAGTAGTGATGATGAGACTGACGAGGAGGAAGAGGAAGCGCTGGCGCAGAAGGGCATGGAACTTGACGCGGCCACACCAGTCACACCCACTGCAGATGCTGCCACTGCTGAAGGGCCTTCGGCAACAGAGGCAGTCCATGCAAAGCTTCCCCTGGACGACATCGATGTCACAAAGCTGCCGCCTTTGCCAGATTCGCCCCCGCCGAGCATCAAGCGTTCCAAGAAGAAGGTTACTCTCCCGGAGGAGAAACCGCCAGTTCCTCCAGCCGACACGAAGCCTCCGCCACCGCCCAAAGCACGCAAGAGCGGCGACGAGTTGCACGCCGGCCATGCTGCCAACGAAAAACCTCTGCCACCCGCTGCACCCATTTACAGTCGCTATACTCGTCCTGGCCGTCGCGAAAAGTCTGGTGTTCCAGCTTTGGACAAGTATCTGTCGGATGCTGGCGAGGATGCGCCCATGGAGCGCGACGAGGAGGACGACGACTGGGACTTCGTTGAGGCTGTTGAGGGCGAGGAGCGCAACGGCACCCGTGGCACTACTCTCTTTGCTCGCGGTGTCGTCGATCGCTACAAGCTTGCTGTGTTCAACCGTAAAGCTTCGACACCGAGCCAGCCCATGACACCGTCGGAGCTGGGCGACTCTCCTTCCCCGGTAGAGAAGCGGGGTCGCAACCAGCTCTCGTTCCGCAAGAACACTCGACAATTTTTGAAGCCCAAGACGCCGCCAACTTCGTTTACTAGCCGTGGAGGGATGATGAAGCGAAGGTCGTCGACTGGCAAATTCTCTACTGTGTCGAGTGTGGGGGCTTCTTCGGTTGCTGGCGGGTCGTCGGTCACTGGGGAGTCGGATGGAGGACATACGTTGACATCGAAACCTAGCGAGATGAGCATGGGAGGTGTGATTAGCTTGTCGGAGTCTGATGCGCCAGAGGGCTTTGATTCTGTCACGAACAGTCCGCCAGGCGACAAGAAGACCAAGAAGTTGAAGAAGTACAAAGAGAATGCGGAGAAGGTGTTTTCGTTGTTCGCCCCGTCTCCCAAGCCAAGTTCTGCAGCGTTCAATGGGGGCAAGGAGAAGGAGACGAAGGAGAAGGAGTAGATGCCCATGCCCCGCGCGGGCTGGACTAATAATGAAGAACTGGAGGAAGGATTTGTATGATGCTATGGAGGCCGGGACTAACTAACTAATACATTACTTTGCTTTGATCAGACGCACGTTCCTTTATTTTATGTTTACGTTTTGGAGGATAGGGCGCATCGTAGGGTTCGCTATTAATGGCAATAGACTATTCCCTGGCGCGCGACGCATCTATCATTGCTGGATTTGTGGCATCGACTAGACTAGCTGGAATGCTCATACCAATCCAATGGACGTTTACTGAGTCTTTTGCAATGGCAGCCTCAATCTACCTGCATTGCTGGTCGTCGCTATTACAGTTCGCAGGCAACATAAAGCAGCTTGCACGTCCGTCTTTGCGATCATGAACAATGCTGACGCAACAAAAGCTACTCCCGATCAGGAAATGGTCTGTGCGCAGGCACTGTCGACGGCGGGATATAAAAACCGCTTCCCGACAAACTGATTCCTTACCACTCTGGCCTTTTGGCTTAGATCAAGTGTAGTATCTGTTCTTAATAGTTTAACCACTATTACGGAGGCACCGCCTCCGCTATTGGTTATCTTATTTTTGCCGCCCTTGTCCTCCGTGCTCTGCTTGCAACATGGAGGCGCGATGACCTTGCCACTGCAGTACCGGCTTGTGTCGTCGGGGGAACCCC